>JADKLZ010011633.1:0-14097 GCA_021533235.1 Biomphalaria straminea | reverse complement strand
GGTCACCACAGAGAATCACTAGCAGTGGACCACAAGGTGTATCCTTCAGGAGGGTCACCACAGAGAATCTCTAGCAGTGGACCGCAAGGTGTATCCTTCAGGAGGGTCACCACAGAGAATCTCTAGCAGTGGACCACAAGGTGTATCCTTCAGGAGGGTCACCACAGAGAATCATTTGTACTTTTCTGCAACGTTTTTTATCTTGTAGTTTTTTTTTTACTCATTGTCTTATACCCGAGCCAGTAGTACAGTTTTTCATCATTTTCAAAATGTCAGAGATCTTTGAAGTATTTTACTAAGTATTTTACTTGGTCTCTATTAGATTCACCAGGTGAAGTAATTTTTACCCATTCTATTGCCTCTGTATCCAATGGACACCATGAGAAGTTTATTTACAGTACGTTGGATGGTATAGAGAGTAGGACTAGGCAGAGGTGCACTTATCTTTTTCTACGTTTTTTTGAGGGGTCCACTATGCCCAGTTTGACCCCTAGCCACCGGCACTTAGCTCGGACTTCCTCCTGCATCAGGTCGAAACACATGGCGATGATAGACAGGCCGAGGACCAGGTAAATGGCGCAGGTGATCATCTTTTCGCTGTTATCCAGGTCACTGCCCACGCCGAACACGTAATCTCCAAACCCGATGGTGCTGAGAGTAATGAAACAGAAGTAAGAGCCAATCAGGTAGCTCCAATCTTTCTCCCATAACGAAAATAAAACGGCGCCTCCGAAAATGTAAAGACCCACTATGATGAGGCTCAAGCACATGGGTACCCGGACTTCCTCGGTCAACGACAACTTCCGGGAACTTTGATCGTCTGCCGGCTTCGTGATGATCTCCCCTTCCTCGTGGCCGTGCGGTTTTAAAGAGTCTTTGCTGGACTGGGGTGTGTGTCGAAGACCTCCTTCCACGACGCTAATGTCTCGCCTCAAAGCCTGCCTCGACTCGTCGTGCTCGAGATTGAGCTCTTTTACCGACTTCGACTTCTTTGAGGCTACAGACTTTAGGCTGGACGTTGTGGTCATCGTGCTGGTGGACCCGCTTTTCTTGGTCACTTTCTGCTGCTTTGGGCAGAACAAACAGTCCAGACAGGAGCATATATATTTGTACAAGAGACGGAAGCAGTTGGCGAAGAAGCTTCCTATGTTTGATATACAGAGCAGGGTGAGGGGGATTCCTATCAAGGCGTAGAACATAGTGACAAGGCGTCCATTGTTTGTTTTTGGTGCGATGTGACCATAACCTGAAAAAAATAAAAAATACAATGATTAGCTGAAAATACACATGTAATTATAAATTATAAAATATCATTCAAAATAAGGTGGCCCTTTTAGACCAGCGATCTATAGGTCAGATGATGTATAGGTCATCTTTTTCTTTGGCCATCATGGGTGTCATGTGGCCAGCACAACGACTTTCCCCTATCTAAAGTCTGGGACTCATTTAAAGTTTGGTGGGCTAAGGAGCGGCCTTAAAAACTCCGAAATTAAAAATCCAGTATTCATTGAGATTTGAACCCGGGGCGTCTCGGTGGCCAAACTCTTTACCACTCAGCCTCCGCCCTAAAAAGGTCAGGTACAAAAAAAGGTCAGGTACAAAAAAAGGTCAGTTTAGAACATGGTAATTAAAAATCTAAAACCTAGCCATTCAAAAGTAAAGTTGTGAAAATCCAAATTTAAGTGCCCAGATTTGTCTTATTACTACAGTTGTATCATTAGAGTTGCTAGTTGTGATCTATGGAGCAGATGATGTAAAGGTCTTCTGATTCAGTGGATTCAGAGGCGTCCTGAAGATCCCAAAAATAAAAGTCAGTCTACACCAGGATTCGAACCAGGAATCACTCAGCCACCGCGCCTCCTGTTACATTTCTAAGAAAATCGTTAAATTCGTTTTCGAAATATCCATCCAGTCTCCACCAACCTTGACCTTAAACCCATCAAGAGTTTGCAATCTAGTAGGAGGAATTATACAAACGCGGAGGAATCCCAGTGTAAGCTACATTGATTTGTCAGATATCTGTTTACACTGTGAGCTCTATAATCACTTACCATGTACACACAATTTACAACAATAGTTTAGTCTTGACACAAACCATTCAATTTACTTCAATTATTAAATTAAATTGACATGCCACTATAAAAAGTTTTGAATATTAATCGTATACGTTTTTTTTTATTAATTTGCAAGAAGACATCCCGATAGGTCGACAGCTAGACAAGTAATAAACGGAAACAAACATTGGACGCCACAAATGGATGCGCCCATACTTTTTTTTCTAGAATCAGCTATCCATGTCAGAGGACATATCACAGAGCAGTGGCGTAGCATCCATGGCGCGAAGGGGTTCAATGAACCCGGGCCCACGACCATTTAGGGGCCCACACCTGATGGTGAAACAACCATGGGTCCAGGGCCCCTCTATGCAACAAAAAAGCTCTAGCTTAGTATCTCCATGAACTACTTAGTAGTTACATACAATATATGGACTTTTATGGCTACTGATACATACAAACTACTGGATTTCTTGACACACAAAATATATGTTATATTGGGGGGGGAGGGCCCATCAACATATTCTTGAACCCGGGCCCACGGGTACCTTGCTACGCCACTGTCACAGAGACCTTTTTTTTAAAAAAAAAAACAAATGTTTGGTTTATAAAAAGGGAGATATCATTGTTGAATAATGATCTTGTTAAGACAGACTCTAAGGCAAGGAACACTGTGAAAGAATTGACATGCCGCTACAACAAGTTTTCAATATCAATCGTGCACGTTTTTTTTTTTAATTTGCAAGAAGACATCCCGATAGGTCGACAGCTAGACACATTATAAACAAACATTGGACGCCACAAATGGATGCGCCCATACTTTTTTTTTTAATAAAAAAAAAAATCAGCTATCCAAGACAGACGACACATCACAAAGACATTTTAATTATTTTTACAAATGTTTGGTTAAAGAAAAGGGAGTAATCATTGTTGAATAATGATCTTGTTAAGACAGACTCTAAGGAACACAGTGAAAGAATTGACATGCTCTTGGGATAAGTCAACATCTTCAAACATTCTCCAGAGAACTGTTGATCATCTCCAGTTGGCGGTATAGATCTAGCTTTTTACAAATACATGTATAACGCATACAACATGGGAACTAGAAAACCCAAAGAAAACAAACTCGATTAACTATTATACTCTAAAAGGCTTACAGCCAACCGTTTGGAAATACAGCTCGTAAAATATTTAGTTGCTTTAATTATTTTGTATTTGTTTATTGGATCTTATGAACTTTGAAATTTAGGGGTTTTCACATTAAGTTGACAGTTATACTTTTTATTCATTATTTATTCTTTTCGTTTAAATTTGATGTCAGTATTTTGTGTTTGCTGTGTGATGATTGGCTTGGTTCAGGCTGTACTAGAGTTAACTTCAATTACTCAGCAGGCGTTTGAGTTTTAATGTTCGGGTGTATTCAATGCAGTTAAACTATCCAATGCAGACATGAAACAAGACACATCGATTTTAACTAGTAACAGAAGTAGCGAATGCTGAAGAACAGTTTAAATAATCCTTTAATAACGAAATAGGCCACAGTCAAATGTCTCAGTATTACTAATAAGAGAAAAACCACGTCTACACCCTAAGAGATTGTAGCGCTAACTGATTTCTAAGTCTCTAACCCAACATATCCCAAACGTCACTAGTCCCGTTCACTATGCGTCTACTATGGTGCGTCGCTAAATAATTACAATTAAGAATTGAGTACCTAACAGCTGTTTGATGACCCCAACCAAGACACCGACTTACGACGTCGCCACCTGTGGGCAGTGGAAACCAATAGCTCGTTGCCACGTTCTATAGACCCGTGACGTGTCAGCAAGGTATTGGTCTCCATAGCCTACAGCAGGGGTGGGCAACCTTTTTAACCGAGGGCCGCATTAATGAAATTTGGGGACTAGGCGGGCCGCATACACACACACACACACACACACACACATATATATATTTATATATATATATGAAAAGATTTAGGATGCACATACATGTTATGTGCAAACAACAAATTACAATGCTTCCGATGATAAACATGAAGTCTGTCTTCAACTCTTCATTAGTAATTTTAGGAAAGGGGCACAGTTAATGTCCATCAAGGAACCTAACAATTTCTTCCTTTACATTCCATATTGATCTTATGATTAGCCAGTGAATACAACTTCGTTACCATACATCAGAATGTTTTATTTCCAAATCTTCACATACTTTTCGGAACTGCCAGTCGGGACCGGCCTTGGATAATTGGAGGCCATAGACGAAGTCAATTTGGTGGCCCCGAATAAAATAAGAATATACCAAATAAAAAAAACACTAAAATTTTGCAATTTATAAAAGACCTTAACATTGAGTACAAGCTTCACTATTCCTTATCTGTAATTTTAAGACATGGTTCCTGTATTTAACAACTATGGACCTTAGCAGCAGCAAAATTTGACTACGCCTAGGGAGGTTCCTTTGCATAATAATTAATGCCAAATTCTTAATAAATAGATGTTAAATTTAATGTAGCCTTGTATAAACTTTCCAGTTACTAGTTTATGGTTTGGATATTTTCTTTATTTTGTTAGAAAGGTTGTTTTTCTCAGTCAAAGCTCCATCAGTTGTTACCCTTGCCATCTTGTACAAGCCAACGCAACTCTTTCAACACAGTTCTCCATAGCATTGAATAAATACTGGACAGTGCTTATGTCTTTTACTGAATTTATATAGTATTGCTATTAAATATAATCTTCATTTTTTTTTATAAAACTCTTTAGAAAGACGTTTAGAGACAATGTTTCTTTAGCCTCTTCATTACAAGTGATAAGAATCAAAAGTTTCAATAATTTCTGAAGATATTTATGATTTATTTAGGCTTTCGCGGGCCGCATAAAACACTTCGGCGGGCTGGATGTGGCCCGCGGACAGTAAGTTGCCCACCATGGCCTACAGTTTGTGACGTTACAGGTCAGTGTTCAGTCCTTTTAATAACGAATGATCTCGCTGCAAAGGTCTGTCGTCTGCTATTGGAATAGCGCGATATGAATGGATAACTGGATTTCAATACAAAACAGTGTCTATCATTAGTATCTTAGTCTTCCTTTCTTCCGAGTCAGCTATACCAATTAGGAGAGTTATTATTATTATTATTATTATTATTATTATTATAGCTTTTATATAGCGCTACTTTCATGCTTATAGCATGCTCAGAGCGCTTTGGTCCAATCTCATTTGTGGACCGGTGGGGGGGGAGGGGGTATCTAGGAGTTGGTTTCCCGTGCTGCCTTTGGGCGCTCAGTAAACACAACTCTGCCCGAGTCGGGTGTCGAACCTCAAGCCCCCTTCTAGGTAGCCAAGCAAGCCAAGCTCAAGCCGCACTTGGCCTCTCGACCACGCTTCCCACCTAGACATTATTGAGTATTACATTAATACTAAGGAAACATTTCATACAAAGAAAAATCAACAAAGAAAAAAAAAACTTGATATATCAAGTATCTTATTTTAAATTGATTTTTTTTTGTTATTCAGCTACTTCTGATAGAATCAAGGCCGGATTTAAGTACGAGATGGCTCAGGGTAGAATTTTTGGGCAGGCATTTGGAAAACTGTAATTTAAATGCATTGACTTAGTTCTAGGAAGATGGAACATAGAACTTGTACACTTAATTTCCATCTGTCTATTTCAGAGGCGAACTGCTTCCCCATACTGCCAGGTGCTATTCTCTTTGCCAGTGGGAGCAGAAACACGTTTGGTCTGATCTTTATAGCGTTTTCGAGGACAAGTAAGTATACACCTCCCTCCCTATAGTACGCAGTACTAGTACTAACCACCCTAGTCTAGAGTTTGCAATCTAATACGATAAATCATACAAACCCGGAGGAATCCCAGTGTAAGATACATTGGGTACAATGTACTATTTCTTTCTCTTGTTTGACACCAAACAAAATAATAATTACCAATAGCTAATTAACTAATTTAAAAAAAAATTATTCTTGTTTAGTCAGATAAAAGAAATAATTGTGCAACATTTCAGCTTGATCAGAGATTGGGTGACAGACAGACAGACAGAGTGAGCTGATATTAAAAAAAGTAAAGTTCCCCTTTCAGACCTTTGATCTATGGGGCAGATCAAGTAAAGCTCATCTGATTCTATGGCCAACGGTTAACTAGGGTGTCATGTGGCCAGCACAACGACCAACCGCCTTTACTTTTCCCCAACTAACGTCAGGTACCAATCAGAGCTGGGTGGACTCAGAGGCGCCACAAGATCCTGAAATTAAAAATCCAGGATTCGAACCCCGGTTCAGTGGCCAAGCGCTTTACCACTTAGCCACCGCGCCTCCGAGTTGATATAAGCTTTGTAATAACAAAATGAATGTCTAATTTTAATATAAAGTAGGAATTGATTTTAATTCTATGACTTGTTATCCTACAAAGACTGCAAGAGATTTGTGCATCAAAGATCTGGCTAGAAGAAGACATACATAAAACACCGAGAAATTGTTTTTTTTTTTCAATAGTTATTATTATAGCTTTTTATATAGCGCTACTTTCATACTTTCATGCTTATAGCATGCTCAGAGCGCTTTGGTCCAATCTCATTTGTGGACCAGTGGGGGGGAGGGGGTATCTAGGAGTTGGTTTCCCGTGCTGCCTTTGGGCGCTCAGTAAACACAACTCTGCCCGAGTCGGGTGTCGAACCTCGAGCCCCCTTCTAGGTAGCCAAGCCAAGCCAAGCTCAAGCCGCACTTGGCCTCTCGAATACGCTTCCCTAGTTATTGCTAGGGTCTGTATTCACTAGCTCGCTAGCACTGTCTGCTGGGACATATATCGTTGGTCAGTTAGGTAGTTACAAATAATAAGATTCTAAGACCACGTTCAAAAGAACCGATGGACGAGCGAGTGGACACAGAGTGGACAGAGTCTTGAGATGACGACTTTGAAAGGAGAGGGGGGTGATTTCTGGAGGAATGTGTTCAGCGGGAGACATAAGACTGTCACACCGAGTTGTCACAGGGTCAGAGTGGAATGACATCGAGTATCAACCCTTTCTGTAATTCGGAAATGTCGGAACAAGGGGGGGGGGGGAAGAAGTTGATAGGCCAGAACGAGGACGCAAAGGGAGACAAGAAAATTATTCTGGTAAAACATCGATGGGAAGATAACTCTTTTTTTTAAGAAACATTAACAAGAAGGAAAGAGAAAAAAAAAGTTACAAACCTAAATTTGGATTTTTTAAAATTTCTATCTATCTGTCTGTCCGTCTGTCTCAATGTCAGCCTTCCAAACTGTCTTGACCTTTCGTACTAAAGTATTGTTGTAAATCTAAGACAGACAACTCAACGAAGTTCTACAGTAAATAAATACGTTTATTCAACAGCACAAACACATAACAACTTCCTACACTCCAAGGGTCTAGTTTTTTATTCTACCAGTCCTCTTATTACCAAACTTGAATCAGACCAACGACAGCCTTCCCTGCTCCAGGTCTCTACTACAGTTTTCAGGCAGCACAAAAGACTGCTCCTTAGTGCCCAACAATTCAGACTTAGACATACATAAATATAGACTGGAAAAAGGAAGTAACTTCATATAACTTGAAAACATGTATATCTATTGAATTCGGATTTCCGAATTATGAAAGATTTAAAAATTGCATGATCTTCAGTCTTAGAGCTTAAACAAAATTTACAGACATAAAATAAAGTACACACAATTGCAATTCACAAATTTTCATTTCACAAAACTCTCTTATTGGCCAGTCTATATTTATTTATGTCTATGATCACACTCTTTACAATCACGTGATACACTGTTCCTTCCTCTATTCTAGCATCTTCCTGTTCTGGTTCAATAGTACGCTCGCACGCACCAGAAGCACTGGCGCAAGGCAGGGTTACAAAAAAGTATGTAGAAACAGGTAATCTGCCCTTGTTTACATTTTGACTTTCAACATTCGGTTTTAAAACTTTAAGCAATAATACATTTCATGGAAAAGATGGGAACGCAATGGACCTCATTCACCAAATGTAAACAAACAACATTTTCTCTATATGTTCTATACAAATTACGCAATATGTAAGGTTGTCACGTGATACGTAATTTTCATTATTTTATCAATATTATGACGTGGCTAAATGTGTTTATTTACAATTGGTGAATCAGGTCCATTAGGAGACATATGAGGGCGACATTATGGAACATATTGTTTTTCATGAATTAATTCATGTCTCATAATAGCCTATGTAGTTTATTGTTAATGTCAATAAGCAATTTTGAAAAACCCCATATCAGTTTGAAATAGCTCTTAGGATTTGAAAACAGAAAGAGAGGAAATGGACATAGAGTTCGAATTTTGTTGACATTGGTAGGTGTTACGGGTCGATACTGTGACCTAATTCAACCTGTTTCTAGAAGCCGGGGTCAGGTAATAGAAGAATCAGAACAAACACGCGTTCATTATAACCATTCAATCAGGGAAAGACGTCAGGAAAAAATTGCATACGTCAGTTTCTAGAAGGTCATAAGTAATACAATATTTTTTCTATATAATATAGAAGTTTCTATGATTCTGGAAAGTTCAATATAGAAATGTATAAATCTGGGGATAACAAGTTAGTCAGGGCCTTACTTTTGTTGTAATGAGTTATTAAGCGACTGCATGTCCATTAGTTAAAGTTGTATCATAAGAATGTATCGCTCTGTTGTTTAAATAATAGATTATATCAGTTGTATTAGTAAGAAGTTTAATATTATCAAGATATTGGTATTGAATTAAGAGTCTGCGTATAGGTTTAGTTTGTAGAAGTTTCATAAAGAAGAAAAGAACACAGATGTTTTTTCAGTTTGTTGTTAAATATATACATCTCCGGCCAGATGATTCTGTTTGTGTCATTGTTAATATAAGAAGAAATATCAGGCGATAAAGAAACCGATATCATCACAATAAGTACCTAGACAACAGTTTAAAATTTCGATAGCAGAAACAGCAAAACGTCCATTTCAGTCCATCGGAACTATATCTCATACCATACGTCCATATCATGTTGATTACTTCATCACTGTATCTAACTGTATCTGCATGATTGGATCTAACTTCTAAACACAGCAAGATTCCACTTAGCAAGACTTCAATACAGTCCTAAGACATACACATCCTTTTCTTGCTGTCCTTGAAAAACGATTTGATTGCAATCTTTAACTATTTAGATCTACCACGAGAGATTCCTTTCAAGTGCGATAACCCAAAGGTCAGGTCGGGGTATAATGGCATATTAAGATTGCTTAATTTAGACTTGATAGCACTTGTAGTGCTAGAAACAAGAAAGGGGGGCAACCATAACATATTATTTTATGTGATCACGGCCCCTGTTTACTTTAAGTATACATACATTTTGATGTAATAGATTTTTTTTAAAACTACACAATCGATGAAACTATACGTCTATGTGCTCTTAATTTTAAGATTTTTCCCCATAATATTTAATTTTTTTTGTCCATAGTTATCCTCATTAAAAGCTAGGTGAATATGGTGATATTACACCCAAACTCAGTGAAGAAATAGCTGAACTCATGTATAAATATTATAGTATCGCAAAATAATTCAATTTAAATAGTTATGTATAAAGTTTAAAATAATTTATATCTCAGACATGCATGTGAGATCTAGTGTATATTAAGGAATTGTCATTTGCTACTACCATACAAAACAGGAAGTGATGGGTTCTGTGATTTCATCTGGCATAACAGGGCGTCATGGCGTTCAATGAAAAAAGATAAAGTTGCCCATAACAGAATTATGAGGAGGTAGTATAAGGGTTGGGACAATTCATCTTTTATATTCAATATAGAGAAATCTTGCTACTAATAATTTATCGAATTTCCAAACATGTTGTGTTTTTTTAGCCAATTTCTGTCTAAACTATACACTTTTTTAAAGGCATTCGTTATAACTTAATAGAGATATAAGAATAGTCTTAAAGACGTTCTTTACTTAAGCAGACGTGATGAAAACTTGTAATTGTATGGATAACTTAGAAAATTTCTTGATTAGACTTTCTTCGATTTTGACAACTGAGGATGACTGGAGTATTTCTCAAAACTACATAAACCCCGTTGCAGCCTACATATTTTTTTGCCAAAACTTATGCAGACAAAGCCGTTGTCAGCTGGGGGTTTATTTTTTTTTTTTTTCGTCTTCTGCACAAGTCTTCGGCCATGGGGTCATCTTTAGGTCTCAAATGTATGAATAGCGACCCTCAGGAGACTGTCCAGCTGTCAAATTCAGAGGCCATTCTTTGTCAAGTGCTTTTCTATACGCCAAGTGAGGGCAAAAATGGCTACTGATTTGATCTTTATAACGCATCCGGTGGAACATCTTTTACGCCGTCCTGTTTTAATCATCCCTCTATACGCTATCTTACTACTATTATTATTATTGCTTTTTGATAACGCACCGCCGTAGTTCCCATCATTCTCAGTACGCTTCAATGTGTGTGCGTGTGTGTGAACATATGTGTGTGGGGGTGGGAGAGAATATTGGTGGGAGAGGGGTTCATCCCGATAAAAATTTTCTAGTCTATACAGCGACTCGAAGTCTTGTCCCTTCATTTTAGTTCCCCAAATATTTGATTTATTCAGACGCAAATTCCACAAGTAGCGATATATGTAACATGGAATTTTGAAAAACAAAGGTTGAAATGCGCAGGCCGGTACCCGACCCCTTGACTTCCACCCCAACATCAACCCCCCCCCCCAAAAAAAAAAAATAAATCTACTGACAAGACGAGTCTGACATCTTAAAGAATAAAAATACACGGTGCTCAATCCAACTTGTTGATAGCGATATTCCACTGATCAAGTAAGTTTATACTAATCAAGAGGTCAGCATGGGTGTCCACAATAAGTCAGCATGGGTGGCCACACTAAGAATTGCAGGCCAGATCCTTGAACTTTGCCCCCAGTGCATAACGGAGTCTCTTTTTTATTTTCTTACAAAGCTTACCACGCTGTCTGGTAAAATGTCTGTTCACGTCTGTTCACGTCTGTTCACGTCTGTTCATGCCTGTTCACGTCTGTTCACGTCTGTTCACGTCTGTTCATGCATGTTCATGCCTGTTCACGTCTGTTCACGCCTGTTCACGCCTGTTCACGTCTGTTCACGTCTGTTCACGCCTGTTCACGTTATTTCTCCCACAACGGTTCTCGGACTAAGATTAAACTCTACACAATTATTATTATTATTATTATTAGACAAGACATGAATTTTTTTTTTAAAGTCAATTAATTACTGGTAATTAATTATCTTATTTGATACCAACAAGGGAAATTAATCCTCCAGTAATTATAGATACGACTAAATATGTAATGTTTCGTTCCCTTAAATAACTAAGCACCTTATTTCTCCCACGTCCATACTTATATCGATTCGAGATTTCAAATAAATGTTCAACTCAAGATGACAAAACAAATTGAACTGCGTTAATCAATCTTCAACAAGACACGATATAAGGTCTCTAGGGGAGATTATCCATTCCATGCAATGCGTGGCAGCTAGCAGACGTGAATACATCACTGAGACATTTACCCGGCATTCTTATGCTGAAGACAAAGTATCCCTTTGAGATTTATACATTATTGAAGAATTTTAATCAAATAAATCTTTTTTTTTGCAACAAAAATATTCACCTTCATTAGCTTGATATTTTTTGCTTTACATCTATCACCCATACAATTAAACATTGCACTATATCAAGAAGAAAGGAAGAAACTAATAGTAAATACAATTAATGAGAAATGGACAAGCTCTCATCCGAAATCACAAGAAGAATGATGCCTATTATATGCTATTCTGACAAGATCAACGTCTAATCTTTCGACTCAGGATCGGACATAACAGAATGAGACAACATATGTACCGGTAACTCAAAATTGGAACCAATGAAATATGCCCATATGGAGTGTCACCAGAGAATGCTGATCATGTCCGCCAAAACTGGTCTCCTTACCATGAGGTCCGTACAAGACATTGGCCCCAAAACACTTCAATAGAAAGAAAACTTTATGGAGAGTTCCCTGATTTGGAAACCACTGCGCAGTTAATCTTAAGTATTGGTCTAGTCATCTGAACGCTTCAACATAAATATGAGAAGAAAGAAGAAGATATATGTTTGTGATCCCTTTTTGACTTTTACGTCGCGTACCACAATCAGGTTAGAGTGCGGTGGTTGAGTGGTGAAGCGCTTGGCTTCCAAATCTGGGGTCCTGGGTTCGAATCTCAGTGAAAACTGGGATTTTGAATTTCAGGGTTTTTAGATCGCCCCTACGACCACCCATGTTGTTATCGGTCGTTGACTTGTATCACTAAACTGCTGGTGGACAACTTAACCGTTGGAGGCGTAGTGCATCTTAACTAATAGAACTTTGTTCTGGGGTCGTCCCTCCTAACTAAGACCGAATGACGACAATGCCGCCTATGTTTCATCATTCACAACCTATCTCCAACCTCTTCCCATCGTTACCATAGAAGCACACACACATATATGTAGGTCGAAGGTAAGACTGCGTAGTCATGTGAAATACAGAACTCCTTATTAATCTTTGGACTCGAAAGAAAGGACTTCTTTTTATTATTGTTTAATAAAGAGTGTCATTATATCTAGAAATAATGTAAGGACCAATATTATAGTCCCTTTAAATGATCAGAGGTTTGTCTTTGAAATCGATTACAAAAAAAATATTCCGCGTTTCTATAGCTTAAAAACAAGATATTTTGAATTAACTTAACCTGTTTTATGTCAAAGTTTTTGGGCTGAAATATTGTAAGAATAAGCACTACCGATAGGTAGAAGTAAATTCATATACAAAAATTAATTCATTCATTTTTGAATGAATCTAATCCTATAATGTAGAATGTGCTTACTGCGCTTGCGCAAGCTTTAATAATTAAAAATTGGCAACACTACGTCTATGTTTCAACTCGCAAAATTACTCGAATTTTTACATTGTGAGTTTCAAGGTCATTTTTTTTATTATTATTACATGACAAGCCGTAGTGTGAATAGTCTAAGAGCTGAGCCGAAGGCTCTTCGAGCTCTAAGTTTGAAAAAAAAAACCTGTCTGAATCCGTCCGAAAACAAAAACAAACAGTAAAAAAAAAAAAAACCTGCGGACCACAGGTCTGTCTGGGAGCGACCCGAGTCAATGCCTATAGGGCATTGCTATTTCCAATACCACTCGGTGGCACCGGGGGCCTCCACCATCTACCTTCGTTGTACCAAGCTAACTGTGCAGAATCCGCCATTGATGAGACGGTCCCTTGAGGAACAGCGCATGGATTTGTGACTGGTTTGTGGGAGCTTTCTTACAAATCCGCACCGTGAAGGGGCAAGACTCTCGTCCGCCCATGGGCACTCCCACGGGAATCATATTTGTTACCCTTTCGCCTAGCCACTTCCTCTAGTGAGCCGTTTCCACGGGAGCGCCACGTTGAGGCAGGATAACGTGCTCCCGCAAGCCGTAGTGACTCTTTCACTAGACCGGAACAGGCCTGGGTCAGTAGGAAGCACTTCACTGGCAGAAGCAATAAAAAAAGCGCGGAAGAGTTAACAATAGCGCTGTTACAGAAGGTCAATACTTCTCCAGGTCTCACACCTGGACACTGACCGTTAGCTTGATTTAATAAAACAACTTCGAGGGCCTAGGAAGCTTAGCTTCAATAACGAAGGGAAAAAAAGGTCTAATTTTTGATAACACGCCTAAAGGTAATTATCTGTATGCATATATTGTGATAATTAATCTATTAATTTCACATGACAGACGTAACCTTTGAGCTAGACGACGGAATGAAATACATCTGCTTGTTCCAGACAACTAAATTGTTTTCCGAGAATCATTAGTCAATTAACCAGTACAAAAAAGTAGCCGTCCTTGACCCAGTTTGTTTGTTTTTTTAATGTCGGTTGGAAGGTGAGTGAAATGAAAAGATAAACAAGTCATTGACTCGTGGCGTGAAGTTAATTTTATTTAGATGCCAACACTTACACCCAATTACATAGGCCA
>JADKLZ010011632.1:0-12532 GCA_021533235.1 Biomphalaria straminea | reverse complement strand
TCAGGTACAAAAAAGGACAGGTACAAAAAAAGGTCAGGTACAAAAAAAGGTCAGTTTAGAACATGGTAATTAAAAATCTAAAACCTAGCCATTCAAAAGTAAAGTTGTGAATATCCAAATTTAAGTGTCCAGATTTGTCTTGTTAAAAAGCCCAAACTACTTCAGTTGTATCCTTAGAGTTGCTAGTTGTGATCTGTGGAGCAGATGATGTAAAGGTCGTCTGATTCTGTGGGTTCAGAGGCGTCCTAAAGATCCCAAAAATAAATGCCGCAGTCTTCATCAGGATTTGAACCAGGAATCACTCAGCCACCGCATATCCTGTCACAAATGGATGGCTGCCTGGTCGAGCGGTTTGCACGCTGGACTGTTGTTTCGATTTATCGATGGTCCCGGGTTCAAACCCTGCCCGCTCCCATCCCCCGTCGTCCTGCGGTAGGTTTGGACTAGGAAATAACTATTTTCAAATCTGAAGGAATTTCCGAAACATGTAAAACAATGTAAAACATTTCGTTAAATTCGTTTTCGAAATATCCATCCAGTTTCCACCAACCTTGACCATCAAGAGTTTGCAATCTAGTATGAGGAATTATACAAACGCGGAGGAATCCCAGTGTAAGCTACATTGATCTGTCAGATATCTGTTTACACCGTGAGCTCTATAATCACTTACCATGTACACACAATTTACAACAATAGTTTAGTCTTGACACAAACCATTCAATTTACTTCAATTATTAAATTAAATTGACATGCCACTATAAAAAGTTTTGAATATTAATCGTATACGTTTTTTTTTATTAATTTGCAAGAAGACATCCCGATAGGTCGACAGCTAGACAAGTAATAAACGGAAACAAACATTGGACGCCACAAATGGATGCGCCCATACTTTTTTTTCTAGAATCAGCTATCCATGTCCAAGGACATATCCCAGAGACCTTATTTTGTTTTTTAAAACAAATGTTTGGTTTATAAAAAGGGAGATATCATTGTTGAATAATGATCTTGATAAGACAGACTCTAAGGCAAGGAACACTGTGAAAGAATTGACATGCCGCTACAACAAGTTTTCAATATCGATCGTACACGTTTTTTCTTTAATTTGCAAGAAGACATCCCGATAGGTCGACAGCTAGACAAATTATAAACATTAGACGCCACAAATGGATGCGCCCATCCTTTTTTTTTAATAAAAAAAAATCAGCTATCCAAAACAGAGGACACATCACAAAGACATTTGTTTATTTTTACAAATGTTTGGTTAAAGAAACAGGGAGTAATCATTGTTGAATAATGATCTTGTTAACACAGACTCTAAGAAACACTGTGAAAGAATTGACATGCTCTTGGGATACGTTAACATCTTCAAACATTCTCCAGAGAACTGTTGATCATCTCCAGTTGGCGGTTATAGATCTAGCTTTTTACAAATACATGTATAACGCATACAACATGGGAACTAGAAAACCCAAAGAAAACAAACTCGATTAACTATTATACTCTAAAAGGCTTACAGCCAACCGTTTGGAAATACAGCTCGTAAAATATTTAGTTGCTTTAATTATTTTGTATTTGTTTATTGGATCTTATGAACTTTGAAATTTAGGGGTTTTCACATTAAGTTGACAGTTATACTTTTTATTCATTATTTATTCTTTTCGTTTAAATTTGATGTCAGTATTTTGTGTTTGCTGTGTGATGATTGGCTTGGTTCAGGCTGTACTAGAGTTAACTTCAATTACTCAGCAGGCGTTTGAGTTTTAATGTTCGGGTGTATTCAATGCAGTTAAACTATCCAATGCAGACATGAAACAAGACACATCGATTTTAACTAGTAACAGAAGTAGCGAATGCTGAAGAACAGTTTAAATAATCCTTTAATAACGAAATAGGCCACAGTCAAATGTCTCAGTATTACTAATAAGAGAAAAACCACGTCTACACCCTAAGAGATTGTAGCGCTAACTGATTTCTAAGTCTCTAACCCAACATATCCCAAACGTCACTAGTCCCGTTCACTATGCGTCTACTATGGTGCGTCGCTAAATAATTACAATTAAGAATTGAGTACCTAACAGCTGTTTGATGACCCCAACCAAGACACCGACTTACGACGTCGCCACCTGTGGGCAGTGGAAACCAATAGCTCGTTGCCACGTTCTATAGACCCGTGACGTGTCAGCAAGGTATTGGTCTCCATAGCCTACAGCAGGGGTGGGCAACCTTTTTAACCGAGGGCCGCATTAATGAAATTTGGGGACTAGGCGGGCCGCATACACACACACACACACACACACACACATATATATATTTATATATATATATGAAAAGATTTAGGATGCACATACATGTTATGTGCAAACAACAAATTACAATGCTTCCGATGATAAACATGAAGTCTGTCTTCAACTCTTCATTAGTAATTTTAGGAAAGGGGCACAGTTAATGTCCATCAAGGAACCTAACAATTTCTTCCTTTACATTCCATATTGATCTTATGATTAGCCAGTGAATACAACTTCGTTACCATACATCAGAATGTTTTATTTCCAAATCTTCACATACTTTTCGGAACTGCCAGTCGGGACCGGCCTTGGATAATTGGAGGCCATAGACGAAGTCAATTTGGTGGCCCCGAATAAAATAAGAATATACCAAATAAAAAAAACACTAAAATTTTGCAATTTATAAAAGACCTTAACATTGAGTACAAGCTTCACTATTCCTTATCTGTAATTTTAAGACATGGTTCCTGTATTTAACAACTATGGACCTTAGCAGCAGCAAAATTTGACTACGCCTAGGGAGGTTCCTTTGCATAATAATTAATGCCAAATTCTTAATAAATAGATGTTAAATTTAATGTAGCCTTGTATAAACTTTCCAGTTACTAGTTTATGGTTTGGATATTTTCTTTATTTTGTTAGAAAGGTTGTTTTTCTCAGTCAAAGCTCCATCAGTTGTTACCCTTGCCATCTTGTACAAGCCAACGCAACTCTTTCAACACAGTTCTCCATAGCATTGAATAAATACTGGACAGTGCTTATGTCTTTTACTGAATTTATATAGTATTGCTATTAAATATAATCTTCATTTTTTTTTATAAAACTCTTTAGAAAGACGTTTAGAGACAATGTTTCTTTAGCCTCTTCATTACAAGTGATAAGAATCAAAAGTTTCAATAATTTCTGAAGATATTTATGATTTATTTAGGCTTTCGCGGGCCGCATAAAACACTTCGGCGGGCTGGATGTGGCCCGCGGACAGTAAGTTGCCCACCATGGCCTACAGTTTGTGACGTTACAGGTCAGTGTTCAGTCCTTTTAATAACGAATGATCTCGCTGCAAAGGTCTGTCGTCTGCTATTGGAATAGCGCGATATGAATGGATAACTGGATTTCAATACAAAACAGTGTCTATCATTAGTATCTTAGTCTTCCTTTCTTCCGAGTCAGCTATACCAATTAGGAGAGTTATTATTATTATTATTATTATTATTATTATTATAGCTTTTATATAGCGCTACTTTCATGCTTATAGCATGCTCAGAGCGCTTTGGTCCAATCTCATTTGTGGACCGGTGGGGGGGGAGGGGGTATCTAGGAGTTGGTTTCCCGTGCTGCCTTTGGGCGCTCAGTAAACACAACTCTGCCCGAGTCGGGTGTCGAACCTCAAGCCCCCTTCTAGGTAGCCAAGCAAGCCAAGCTCAAGCCGCACTTGGCCTCTCGACCACGCTTCCCACCTAGACATTATTGAGTATTACATTAATACTAAGGAAACATTTCATACAAAGAAAAATCAACAAAGAAAAAAAAAACTTGATATATCAAGTATCTTATTTTAAATTGATTTTTTTTTGTTATTCAGCTACTTCTGATAGAATCAAGGCCGGATTTAAGTACGAGATGGCTCAGGGTAGAATTTTTGGGCAGGCATTTGGAAAACTGTAATTTAAATGCATTGACTTAGTTCTAGGAAGATGGAACATAGAACTTGTACACTTAATTTCCATCTGTCTATTTCAGAGGCGAACTGCTTCCCCATACTGCCAGGTGCTATTCTCTTTGCCAGTGGGAGCAGAAACACGTTTGGTCTGATCTTTATAGCGTTTTCGAGGACAAGTAAGTATACACCTCCCTCCCTATAGTACGCAGTGCATTACTGTCCTAACCACCCTCTAGAGTTTGCAATCTAATAGGAGGAATCATACAAACCCGGAGGAATCCCAGTGTAAGATACATTGGGTACAATGTACTATTTCTTTCTCTTGTTTGACACCAAACAAAATAATAATTACCAATAGCTAATTAACTAATTTAAAAAAAATTATTCTTGTTTAGTCAGATAAAAGAAATAATTGTGCAACATTTCAGCTTGATCAGAGATTGAGTGTGGGAGAAATAGCGTGTACAAACGTTTTACCAGACAGACAGACAGACAGACAGAGTGAGCTGATATTAAAAAAAGTAAAGTTCCCCTTTCAGACCTTTGATCTATGGGGCAGATCAAGTAAAGCTCATCTGATTCTATGGCCAACGGTTAACGAGGGTGTCATGTGGCCAGCACAACGACCAACCGCCTTTACTTTTCCCCAACCAACGTCAGGTACCAATCAGAGCTGGGTGGACTCAGAGGCGCCACAAGATCCTGAAATTAAAAATCCAGGATTCGAACCCCGGACCCCGGTTCAGTGGCCAAGCGCTTTACCGCTCAGCCACCGCGCCTCCGAGTTGATATAAGCTTTGTAATAACAAAATGAATGTCTAATTTTAATATAAAGTAGGAATTGATTTTAATTCGATGACTTGTTATCCTACAAAGACTGCAAGAGATTTGTGCATCAAAGATCTGGCTAGAAGAAGACATACATAAAACACCGAGAAATTTTTTTTTTTTAATAGTTATTATTATAGCTTTTTATATAGCGCTACTTTCATGCTTATAGCATGCTCAGAGCGCTTTGGTCCAATCTCATTTGTGGACCAGTGGGGGGGAGGGGGTATCTAGGAGTTGGTTTCCCGTGCTGCCTTTGGGCGCTCAGTAAACACAACTCTGCCCGAGTCGGGTGTCGAACCTCGAGCCCCCTTCTAGGTAGCCAAGCAAGCCAAGCTCAAGCCGCACTTAGCCTCTCGACCACGCTTCCCTAGTTATTGCTAGGGTCTGTATTCACTAGCTCGCTAACACTGTCTGCTGGGAAATATAATATTGGTCAGTTAGGTAGTTACAAATACTAAGATTCTAAGACCACGTTCAAAAGAACCGATGGACGAGCGAGTGGACACAGAGTGGACAGAGTCTTGAGATGACGACTTTGAAAGGAGAGGGGGGTGATTTCTGGAGGAATGTGTTCAGCGGGAGACATAAGACTGTCACACCGAGTTGTCACAGGGTCAGAGTGGAATGACATCGAGTATCAACCCTTTCTGTAATTCGGAAATGTCGGAACAAGGGGGGGGGGGGAAGAAGTTGATAGGCCAGAACGAGGACGCAAAGGGAGACAAGAAAATTATTCTGGTAAAACATCGATGGGAAGATAACTCTTTTTTTTAAGAAACATTAAAAAGAAGGAAAAAGAAGAAAAAAAAGTTACAAACCTAAATTTGGATTTTTTAAAATTTCTATCTATCTGTCTGTCCGTCTGTCTCAATGTCATCCTTCCTGTCTGTCTTGACCTTTCGTACTAAAGTATTGTTGTAAATCTAAGACAGACAACTCAACGAAGTTCTACAGTAAATAAATACGTTTATTCAACAGCACATACACATAACAACCTTTTACATTCTAAAGGTCTAGTTTTTAATTCTACCAGTCCTCTTATTACCAAACGGAATCAGACCAACGACAGCCTTCCCTGCTCCGGGTCTCTACTACAGTTTTCAGGCAGCACAAAAGACGGCTCCTTAGTGCCCAACAATTCAGACTCAGACATATATAAATATAGACTGGTTAAAAGGAACTAATTTCATATAACTTGAAAACATGTATATCTATTGAATTCGGATTTCCGAATTATTAAAGATTAAAAAATTGCATGATCTTCAGTCTTAGAGATTAAACAAAATTTACAGACATAAAATAAAGTACACACAATAGCAATTCACAAATTTTCGTTTCATAAAACTCTCTTATTGGCCAGTCTATATTTATTTATGTCTATGATCAGACTCTTTACAATCACGTGATACACTGTTCCTTCCTCTATTCTAGCATCTTCCTGTTGTGGTTCAATAATGCGCTCGCACACACCAGAAGCACTGGCGCAAGGCAGGGTTACAAAAAGTATGTAGAAACAGGTAATCTGCCCTTGTTTACATTTTGACTTTCAACATTCGGTTTTAAAACTTTAAGCAATAATAGATTTCATGAAAAAGATGGGAACGCAATGGACCTCATTCACCAAATGTAAACAAACAACATTTTCTCTATATGTTCTATACAAATTACGCAATACGTAAGGTTGTCACGTGATACGTAATTTTCATTATTTTATCAATATTATGACGTGGCTAAATGTGTTTATTTACAATTGGTGAATCAGGTCCATTAGGAGACATTTGAGGGCCACGTTATGGAACATATTGTTTTTCATGAATTAACTCATGTCTCATAATAGCCTATGTAGTTTATTGTTAATGTCAATAAGCAATTTTAAAAAACCCTTTAACAATTTGAAATAGCTCTTAGGATTTGAAAACAGAAAGAGAGGAAATGGACATAGAGTTCGAATTTTGTTGACATTGGTAGGTGTTACGAGTGGATACTGTGACCTAATTCAACCTGTTTCTAGAAGCCGGGGTCAGGTCATAGAAGAATCAGAACAAACACGCGTTCATTATAACCATTCAATCAGGGAAAGACGTCAGGAAAAAATTGCATACGTCAGTTTCTAGAAGGTCATAAGTAATACAATATTTTTTCTATATAATATAGAAGTTTCTATGATTCTGGAAAGTACAATATAGAAATGTATAAATCTGGGGATAACAAGTTAGTCAGGGCCTTACTTTTGTTGTAATGAGTTATTAAGCGACTGCATGTCCATTAGTTAAAGTTGTATCATAAGAATGTATCGCTCTGTTGTTTAAATAATAGATTATATTAGTTGTATTAGTAAGAAGTTTAATATTATCAAGATATTGGTATTGAATTAAGAGTCTGCGTATAGCTTGAAGAAGTTTAATAAAGAAGAAAAGAACACAGATGTTTTTTCAGTTTGTTGTTAAATATATACATCTCCGGCAAGATGATTCTGTTTGTGTCATTGTTAATATAAGAAGAAATATCAGGCGATAAAGAAACCGATATCATCACAATAAGTACCTAGACAACAGTTTAAAATTTCGATAGCAAAGACAGCAAAACGTCCATTTCAGTCCTTCGGAACTATATCTCATACCATACGTCCATATCATGTTGATTACTTCATCACTGTATCTAACTGTATCTGCATGATTGGACCTAACTACTAAACACAGCAAGATTCCACTTAACAAGACTTCAATACAGTCCTAAAACATACACATCCTTTTATTGCTGTCCTTGAAAAACGATTTGATTGCAATCTTTAACCCTTAAAGTGCTGGGCTATATTGCAATGAGTGCACACACAATAGAATTACAATTATGATGTTTAGAGACCAAACTACCACACGCATTTTAAGGGTTAACTATTTAGATCTACCACGAGAGATTCCTTTCAAGTGCGATAACCCAAAGGTCAGGTCGGGGTATAATGGCATATTAAGATTGCTTAATTTAGACTTGATAGCACTTGTAGTGCTAGAAACAAGAAAGGGGGGCAACCATAATATATTATTTTATGTGATCACGGCCCCTGTTTACTTTAAGTATACATACATTTTGATGTAATAGATTTTTTTTAACTACACAATCGATGAAACTATACGTCTATGTGCTCTTAATTTTAAGATTTTTCCCCATAATATTTAATTTTTTTTGTCCATAGCTATCCTCATTAAAAGCTAGGTGAGTATGGTGATGATATTACACCCAAACTCAGTGAAGAAATAGCTGAACTCATGTATAAATATTATAGTATCGCAAAATAATTCAATTTAAATAGTTATGTATAAAGTTTAAAATAATTTATATCTCAGACATGCATGTGAGATCTAGTGTATATTAAGGAATTTGTCATTTGCTACTACCATACAAAACAGGAAGTGATGGGTTATGGGATTTCATCTGGCATAACAGGGCGTCATGGCGTTCAATGAAAAAAGATAAAGTTGCCCATAACAGAATTATGAGGAGGCAGTATAAGGGTTGGGACAATTCATCTTTTATATTCAATATAGAGAAATCTTGCTACTAATAATTTATCGAATTTCCAAACATGTTGTGTTTTTTTAGCCAATTTCTGTCTAAACTATACACTTTTTTAAAGGCATTCGTTATAACTTAATAGAGATATAAGAATAGTCTTAAAGACGTTCTTTACTTAGCAGACGTGATGAAAACTTGTAATTGTATGGATAACTTAGAAAATTTCTTGATTAGACTTTCTTCGATTTTGACAACTGAGGATGACTGGAGTATTTCTCAAAACTACATAAACCCTGTTGCAGTCTACATATTTTTTTGCCAAAACTTATGCAGACAAAGCCGTTGTCAGCTGGGGGTTTATTTATTTTTTTTTTCGTCTTCTGCACAAGTCTTCGGCCATGGGGTCATCTTTAGGTCTCAAATGTATGAATAGCGACCCTCAGGAGACTGTCCAGCTGTCAAATTCAGAGGCCATTCTTTGTCAAGTGCTTTTCTATACGCCAAGTGAGGGCAAAAATGGCTACTGATTTGATCTTTATAACGCATCCGGTGGAACATCTTTTACGCCGTCCTGTTTTAATCATCCCTCTATACGCTATCTTACTACTATTATTATTATTGCTTTTTGATAACGCACCGCCGTGGTTCCTATCATTCTCAGTACGCTCTGTTTCAATTTGTGTGCGTGTGTGTGAACATATGTGTGTGGGGGTGGGAGAAAATATTGGTGGGAGAGGGGTTCATCCCGATACAAATTTTCTAGTCTATACAGCGACTCGAAGTCTTGTCCCTTCATTTTAGTTCCCCAAATATTTGATTTATTCAGACGCAAATTCCACAAGTAGCGATATATGTAACATGGAATTTTGAAAAACAAAGGTTGAAATGCGCAGGCCGGTACCCGACCCCTTGACTTCCACCCCAACATCAACCCCCCCCCCCAAAAAAAAAAAATAAATCTACTGACAAGACGAGTCTGACATCTTAAAGAATAAAAATACACGGTGCTCAATCCAACTTGTTGATAGCGATATTCCACTGATCAAGTAAGTTTATACTAATCAAGAGGTCAGCATGGGTGTCCACAATAAGTCAGCATGGGTGGCCACACTAAGAATTGCAGGCCAGATCCTTGAACTTTGCCCCCAGTGCATAACGGAGTCTCTTTTTTATTTTCTTACAAAGCTTACCACGCTGTCTGGTAAAATGTCTGTTCACGTCTGTTCACGTCTGTTCACGTCTGTTCATGCCTGTTCACGTCTGTTCACGTCTGTTCACGTCTGTTCATGCATGTTCATGCCTGTTCACGTCTGTTCACGCCTGTTCACGCCTGTTCACGTCTGTTCACGTCTGTTCACGCCTGTTCACGTTATTTCTCCCACAACGGTTCTCGGACTAAGATTAAACTCTACACAATTATTATTATTATTATTATTAGACAAGACATGAATTTTTTTTTTAAAGTCAATTAATTACTGGTAATTAATTATCTTATTTGATACCAACAAGGGAAATTAATCCTCCAGTAATTATAGATACGACTAAATATGTAATGTTTCGTTCCCTTAAATAACTAAGCACCTTATTTCTCCCACGTCCATACTTATATCGATTCGAGATTTCAAATAAATGTTCAACTCAAGATGACAAAACAAATTGAACTGCGTTAATCAATCTTCAACAAGACACGATATAAGGTCTCTAGGGGAGATTATCCATTCCATGCAATGCGTGGCAGCTAGCAGACGTGAATACATCACTGAGACATTTACCCGGCATTCTTATGCTGAAGACAAAGTATCCCTTTGAGATTTATACATTATTGAAGAATTTTAATCAAATAAATCTTTTTTTTTGCAACAAAAATATTCACCTTCATTAGCTTGATATTTTTTGCTTTACATCTATCACCCATACAATTAAACATTGCACTATATCAAGAAGAAAGGAAGAAACTAATAGTAAATACAATTAATGAGAAATGGACAAGCTCTCATCCGAAATCACAAGAAGAATGATGCCTATTATATGCTATTCTGACAAGATCAACGTCTAATCTTTCGACTCAGGATCGGACATAACAGAATGAGACAACATATGTACCGGTAACTCAAAATTGGAACCAATGAAATATGCCCATATGGAGTGTCACCAGAGAATGCTGATCATGTCCGCCAAAACTGGTCTCCTTACCATGAGGTCCGTACAAGACATTGGCCCCAAAACACTTCAATAGAAAGAAAACTTTATGGAGAGTTCCCTGATTTGGAAACCACTGCGCAGTTAATCTTAAGTATTGGTCTAGTCATCTGAACGCTTCAACATAAATATGAGAAGAAAGAAGAAGATATATGTTTGTGATCCCTTTTTGACTTTTACGTCGCGTACCACAATCAGGTTAGAGTGCGGTGGTTGAGTGGTGAAGCGCTTGGCTTCCAAATCTGGGGTCCTGGGTTCGAATCTCAGTGAAAACTGGGATTTTGAATTTCAGGGTTTTTAGATCGCCCCTACGACCACCCATGTTGTTATCGGTCGTTGACTTGTATCACTAAACTGCTGGTGGACAACTTAACCGTTGGAGGCGTAGTGCATCTTAACTAATAGAACTTTGTTCTGGGGTCGTCCCTCCTAACTAAGACCGAATGACGACAATGCCGCCTATGTTTCATCATTCACAACCTATCTCCAACCTCTTCCCATCGTTACCATAGAAGCACACACACATATATGTAGGTCGAAGGTAAGACTGCGTAGTCATGTGAAATACAGAACTCCTTATTAATCTTTGGACTCGAAAGAAAGGACTTCTTTTTATTATTGTTTAATAAAGAGTGTCATTATATCTAGAAATAATGTAAGGACCAATATTATAGTCCCTTTAAATGATCAGAGGTTTGTCTTTGAAATCGATTACAAAAAAAATATTCCGCGTTTCTATAGCTTAAAAACAAGATATTTTGAATTAACTTAACCTGTTTTATGTCAAAGTTTTTGGGCTGAAATATTGTAAGAATAAGCACTACCGATAGGTAGAAGTAAATTCATATACAAAAATTAATTCATTCATTTTTGAATGAATCTAATCCTATAATGTAGAATGTGCTTACTGCGCTTGCGCAAGCTTTAATAATTAAAAATTGGCAACACTACGTCTATGTTTCAACTCGCAAAATTACTCGAATTTTTACATTGTGAGTTTCAAGGTCATTTTTTTTATTATTATTACATGACAAGCCGTAGTGTGAATAGTCTAAGAGCTGAGCCGAAGGCTCTTCGAGCTCTAAGTTTGAAAAAAAAAACCTGTCTGAATCCGTCCGAAAACAAAAACAAACAGTAAAAAAAAAAAAAACCTGCGGACCACAGGTCTGTCTGGGAGCGACCCGAGTCAATGCCTATAGGGCATTGCTATTTCCAATACCACTCGGTGGCACCGGGGGCCTCCACCATCTACCTTCGTTGTACCAAGCTAACTGTGCAGAATCCGCCATTGATGAGACGGTCCCTTGAGGAACAGCGCATGGATTTGTGACTGGTTTGTGGGAGCTTTCTTACAAATCCGCACCGTGAAGGGGCAAGACTCTCGTCCGCCCATGGGCACTCCCACGGGAATCATATTTGTTACCCTTTCGCCTAGCCACTTCCTCTAGTGAGCCGTTTCCACGGGAGCGCCACGTTGAGGCAGGATAACGTGCTCCCGCAAGCCGTAGTGACTCTTTCACTAGACCGGAACAGGCCTGGGTCAGTAGGAAGCACTTCACTGGCAGAAGCAATAAAAAAAGCGCGGAAGAGTTAACAATAGCGCTGTTACAGAAGGTCAATACTTCTCCAGGTCTCACACCTGGACACTGACCGTTAGCTTGATTTAATAAAACAACTTCGAGGGCCTAGGAAGCTTAGCTTCAATAACGAAGGGAAAAAAAGGTCTAATTTTTGATAACACGCCTAAAGGTAATTATCTGTATGCATATATTGTGATAATTAATCTATTAATTTCACATGACAGACTTAACCTTTGAGCTAGACGACGGAATGAAATACATCTGCTTGTTCCAGACAACTAAATTGTTTTCCGAGAATCATTAGTCAATTAACCAGTACAAAAAAGTAGCCGTCCTTGACCCAGTTTGTTTGTTTTTTTAATGTCGGTTGGAAGGTGAGTGAAATGAAAAGATAAACAAGTCATTGACTCGTGGCGTGAAGTTAATTTTATTTAGATGCCAACACTTACACCCAATTACATAGGCCA
>JADKLZ010011630.1:0-28625 GCA_021533235.1 Biomphalaria straminea | reverse complement strand
GAGAGAGAAGAGAGATAAGAGAAAGAAGAGAGAGAGAAGAGAGAGAGAAGAGAGAAAGAAGAGAGAGAGAAGAGACAGAAGAGAGAGAGAGGGAAAGTGAAAGAGGTAGATGGGGAGAAAGGGGAACAGAAAAAAAGAGGAAGAGAATGAGAGGAAGAGAGCGAAAGGTAGAGACAGTTGAAGAGAGAGTGAGAGAGAGGGGAAGTAAGGGAGAGGGAGATAGGGGGAGGGAGAGAGAGGGAGGGAGAAAGAGGGAGGGACAAATACAGGAAGGAGAATTAAGATAGAGGGAGGGAGAGAGAAAGAGATGACTGTCTACTTAGACAATTTAAAAATTACATCGCCCCCACGCAATTAATTTTAATAGAATTTATGATCCGTCTCTCGTCTCATTAATGGAGGAAAATAAATTATACCATTAATTACTTTGTCTGCGACATTAGAGACAGACATCCGAATGTCTATCCGATTGACGTCCCAAGTGTTTATTAACAGAGTTATTTCCCTGGACGCCTGACGAAAAAAACAGTTATACTTACTAATGATGATATTTTGAACTAAATCGAAACTTGATTCGAACACAATTTCTGGTCAAAGTTGGAAAGATCATGTCCGTTCGTTATCCAATTAACATCAACATTTAATTATTAGATCTTTTTTTACATCAAAAAAAAAAAAAAACGCCTGTCTTTTTTGTTACTGTGTAACTATGGAAACCAAAATCATGAAATGTAACAATCATGATCAGTCCACCATCAAACTATACTTTAGTAGCATACGTCAATCATGCAACATAGCTTGCTTAACTCCATATTCGTAAGTCACTAATAACTCATTAATATACACTGGGCTTCAGCAGCTGTACTGACACTTGTGTGGCTGGGTGATTATCAGGGGCGGACTGGGTGTCGAAATTGGCCGGGCATTTCTATATAATCCGGCCCATAACTTGTATATAATATGTTGTAAATTAGTAAGTAAAGTGTCCCCTTCAGACCCTGCGATCTATAGGGCAGATGATGTTAAGGTCATCTGTTTCTTTGGCCAACGGTTAACGAGCAGGGTGTTATGTGGCCAGCACAACGACCAACCGCCTTTACTTTCCTCAACTAAAGTCAGGTACCCATTACAGTTGGGTAGACTCAGGGGCGCCCTTAAAATCCCGAAACTCAAAATCCCAGTTCTTACCGGGATTCGAACCCAGGACCTCAGGTTCGGAAGCCAAACGCTTAACTATTCGACCACCGCGACCCCTAAAAGTAAAGTGTCCCCTTCACACCTTAAGATCTTTGGGTCAGATGATGTTAAGGTCATCTGTTTCTTTGGCCAGCGGTTAACGACCAGGGTGTTATGTGGCCAGCACAACGACCAACTGCCTTTACTTTCCCCAACTAAAGTCAGGTACCCATTAGAGTTGGGTAGACTCAGGGGCGCCCTAAAAACCCGAAATTCAAAATCCCAGTCTTCATCGGGATTCGAATTTAACCCAGGACCACATGTTCGGAAGCCGAGCGCTCAACCATTCGACCACCGCGCCCCCCACATTATATGTTGGCCATCCAATTATAAGCCTACCTGTCCTCAAAGTCATTATGTTCGTTTAACAATGTATCGATATCTATACATACAGTGAACTTTGAATCTTTATACAAATATATACATATATATGCCTTTTAATCGCTAAATGTGTCGGCCCTAAAAGGATGAAGCCTAGTAGCACACTTTACGTATGTAAGGTATTTCGGAAAATGTGTTAGATTTAAATAGTAGTAGAGTCAGTGAAAGATTATTTGAACACAACGATCAAAGGGCCCTTTTATACATTTTACAAAAGCCGCAAGCCTTTTCGTGGCTCTACCAGCCCATTTCCGAACTGCCCACCGGGCATTGCCCGAATGCTCATATATTATTATTATAGCTTTTATATAGCGCTACTTTCATGCTTATAGCATGCTCAGAGCGCTTTGATCCAATCTCACTTGTGGACCAGTGGGGGGGAGGGGGTATCTAGGAGTTGGTTTCCCGTGCTGCCTTTGGGCGCTCAGTAAACATAACTCTGCACGAGTCGGGTGTCAAACCTCGAGCCCCCTTCTAGGTAGCCAAGCCAAGCCAAGCTCAAGCTGCACTTAGCCTCTCGACCACGCTTCCCACATATATAGCCAGTCCGTCCTGATGATGATGGATAAATGTGTGGCAGCCTAAGTAGACTGCGATGGCTGAGTGGTTAGGAGCAGGAAGTCAAGGGTTCGAATCTCAGTGATGACTGGGATTTTGAATTTCAGGATTTTTTTTAGGGCGCCCCTGAGTTCACCCAACTCTAATGGGAAATAGTTAGGGTTTGTCATTGTCCTGATCACATGAGACCCTATTCGTAAACAGCAAAAGAAACAGATGCCCTTGACATCATCTGTCCTATAGATCGCAAAGTCTAACAGGGAAACTATGAATAAGTATCTCAAATTTAAACTTGATCTGAGAATGGAAGGTTAAAAAAAAAAAAATAAATGAATATTATATAACAAAAAACAAAAAAACAAATAAAAAATAAAAAAACAAATTTAAAAAAAATAAATAAATAAATAAAAAACAAATAAAAAAACAACAAAAAAAAAAAACAAATAAAAAAAAAACAAAAAAAAAAACAATAAGGAGACTAAATCCATATATATATACTAGCCATATGTTACCCGCGGCCCGCGGGTCTTAATTTGTGTATCACTGTCATGTAGTCACTAAGAGTGTTTTGTAAACAAATGAAATGATAATGTTATAAGTAAAACGAATGCGGAATGCGTAAATGTAAAAATAGTATAATGTAGCTATAAAATAAGCTAATCGACATAAATTTAAATTCATTTTTGCAAATAAAAACATTTGCTTGTAGACCTACATATACTTGAATAATATTGGAAATGAAAAGACTTTATTTTTGTACCAGTTTATCTATATAAATATAACATATGTCCTGATGTAGACAGCTAAATTAAAGAATGCATTTTTTAATTATTATTATGTATAATATGCAAGTTAATAAGTAGATCTAGACTTTCTTCAGTAAAAGTATATTTAATCGTATATTTAAGAGAGTAAAATATTGAACTCTCAATGAGTTAAATCCAAAAATAACGCATTTATTAGTCAAAAGCCAACAATGTTTTTATTTTATTTAGAGGCGAAAGGTCGTGACCTCAATACGCGTTGCCTTGGTGAATATTGTGGGCGTGTTAGCCGTGTAGGCGACAAAAAAACAATACAATAGATCTATATTTTAAAAGCAAATCCAACGCGTGAATGTAGGCCTAATTGTTTATGTAACATTGTTAGTTTAATTTGGTATAGCTCTAGAATCTAAATAATTTGAATGCCACAGCAATCTAGTCAATAAATTAAAACTTTGAGCCTATTATAATAAAAGACTATTAACACTGTGAACTCGACCTAGATAAATAAGCATCATTTGATGTAGACACATTAGCCGTATTTCATACGTTATCAGGTCTAAATGCGCATAAGTAAATCTGAAAATAAAAAAGTAAATTGAAAATAAAGACTTAAAAGTAAACCGAATCAGTAGTTATAGGCTTAAATGCTTTGAAAAATACAATGAAAAGTAAATTGTATTATGTAAGTAGTTTATTACTTTAATAATATGCTTTTATAATGCGCGATATTATAATTATGACCTTTGACGTTCATTTCATTTGTACCACTGCGCGCCACACATGTAGGCCTAATAGTGCCGCAGTTACGGAAAAGTATGTCAAGGCGCTCAAAGCCATTTAGATCTACATTTAGAGCGAATGATTTTACATAAAAAAAGTTTTGTAAACTTAAATTTGAAGGTTAATTTTTATTAACTAATGAAATGAATAGACACTAATATGTATGTTCATGTGTGAAAGTAAAAAAAAAATTGTTTTAGACCTAGGGACGTGACCTCATTTCACGATGTGTTCATTGCGTGACCTTTTTAATTAGACGCTATGAATGAAACTATTAGAATATATCTAAACACGGCTTCGCGAACGAACGCATGAAAAATGCTTTCGAAAAACAAATTTCAATGTTAATTTGATTAAAATATGAAATGAATGGACTATAATAAGTGTGTTCATGTGCTAAAGTATAAAACTATCGTTGCGAAGAGAAGTTCTATCATCTTACAATTTTAGACCTAGGGACGTTACCTCATTTCACGTTCGCTGTTCGCTGAATAGAGCGATGTGTAACATTTCGTGAATGTCTAATGAACGAATGTGCGTAAGGATATCTACGCTTGCTGATATAAAGAACGAACTTATGTAAAAAGCCTTTTGAAACACAAATTTGAAGCTTAATTTTGTTAAATAATAAAATCATTAGACTATATTTTGTATTTTCATGCGTCAAAGTAAAAACCTATAAGTGCAAAGTGTATTTCTTAAAATTAGATCTAGATCTAAATCCTTTCGATCTTTTTCTCATGTCAACATTTTAAACAAAGCCTAGATCCATAAAATAGTATAGTTGTAATAGACTTGGTGAACTTTATTTTTTTTAAGGGTCTTACGTTTGTTTTAGGGCTACAATACATACACTACGGCCTACGTTAGTACCCAAGGAACATTTCTGCCAAGTTTTATCAACATTGGTCAAGCGGTTTTGATTTCCATTCGGCTCATACATACATACATACATACATACATACGCCTTACTTTTCCTTTTATATATAAGAATATATATATATATTTATTTATTTATTTCCACATCTCTCATTAAGTAGTATTTATTACGTTTAGATCAAAGAAAACAATTAATCACCAACAATGAAGTAACTAATTGATGAACTCTTTTTTTATTCATGTCTTGTCAGATTCAATCAATAATTGTGCAAAGTCTTAACTTGTTCCGAAAATGCGAAATAGGAGGAAAAAAATGTTCAAACTTTTTACCAGACAGTCAGACAGACATAATGAGTTGATACAAGATTTGTACGAAATAGAATAAGAAATTATATAACACCATCCTTGTATACGGAAAAAATAAATTTTGTAAAAACTTTTTTATTTTGTTCCTTGTTTTTTTTTTTTAATCTAAGAGTTCGATAATACAATACGGTCTCAAGCTAGATACCATTGCCCAATTCAATATAAGGATCCATTTGTTAGAATTACCTTCCAGAATGTCAGGACCTACTCACGCAGTGTAACGTCACGCGTCAATACTCAATCTTAATCTTCACATTACTCTCCGACTCAGTGGCTTCTCAAACTGTGAACGCGGTGCTCTGGGGGTATTCGGGTCAAAGTTTGTTCACAGATGCAAACTTTCTTATATACTTGCGAGCCTTGGACGCTGACTGCAGGGCTATAGAGAGAGGAGGATCCTAGCAATGGCATAGGGATGTCACAGAATGATCCAAGGTATCACATGTAAAGATCATCACAAACGAAGACATTTGAGACAAGAGTTACTGCAGTCATTCATCATCATCATCATAAAATCATTTGAGTGAGGGCTTGAGAGGCTCAAATCCTCTTTTACAAAAGCCCTGGACAGAAACCCTGCTGTCTTGCGTAGTGCATTCATGTCACCATACAGGTCGAGAATTTTTTGGTTTGGTCGAGACGAGAGATCAGCAAGTCGGGGGCAGTCAAACAGAATATGAGGCACGAATGGAGGGATGTGTAAGAGCAGGCCATATCTTTCCATGGGCTGTAGCACCAGTAGCAGTAGTATATTACCTTTCTTAGTTATAAATTATTTAGCCGAGCAAGGCTCGGCCACCTGATATTGGATTTAAATCAACTAGCGCTTTTTGGTACACTATCCAGCTCAGTCCTTAAACATTATCCTAGAACAGGGGTCGGCAACCTTTTAAGTCGAAAGAGCCAAAAATTTCAATTTACACAATTTTAAAATTTTAAAGAGCCGCACTTTTTTCTTGCAACATTTAATAGTACTTGCACAATTTTTTTTTACTAAAAAAATCCGTTTATTGAAATTTAAGTAGTGCTTCTCAAAACAAAATATATATATATTAAATTTGTTAATTAATTAATTAATTTGTTAAATTTATTAATATAGTAAATATATGTATACGGCGTTATAAGATAATTATTTTTATTTATTTTTTATTTTTGTTAAATTTATTAATATAGTAAATATATGTATACGGCGTTATAAGATAATTATTTTTTATTTCGGAAACAACTAATGAAGTTAAATATTTTCTTAAACACTAAGTTGAACTTATATAACAAACAATTAAACAAACAAATTCAATGGGAACATTGGCTTCGCATGGTTTTAGAAAGTTAGTTACATTTGGCTCATACCTTGTTTTTTCTTTCAAACACGACTCTAAACTTTCAATTGTTAGTTGGCTTTTTACTTTGCTTTCAATTATATTCATGAAAAAAAACGCTTTCTCGCACGAATATGTTGATCCAAAGATAGTCAGCAATCTAAATGCCTCACTGTAGCAATCTGGAAGATTATTCCATGCGCCGAATCAACTCGCGGCATTTCTTTGAAAACTGTCCACTTTTGTTGCGTTACATTCATACAAATTTTGAGCTCTCACTTTTCTAACTTGATTTTTTAACTCTGTAAATTTTCCCACAAAGCTAGAAATCACGTATCAATTCCAAATGGATCAATGTGGATTTCGTAACTTTGTGTTGAGAGGATTTACTAGGAATGGTAAAATGGTTTAGTTGGCTTCAAACTGCTCAATTCTGTCAAAAAAATTATCTTTGATTTTGTTTAACTGTGCTCAAGTAATTCGTGTCAACAGTACCTCTGATTTTATTGCGATACTGCTTTAGACATTGAAAATGAAGTGACTTAACTCTCAATATCTCCTGCGAAAAGAATTCATTTTTTCTTCAAAACAAACCAATTTTTCTACCAAAACATAGGATGGGTTTCCCTTTCCTTGCAGTTTTAGTTTCAGCTCATTTAATTTCTCTTTTATATCAAGCAAAATAAAATAATATGTTTGCAAATATTTGTCGTTTTGTAATACAGGGAGATTAATGCCTTTATCATTTAGGAATGTATATATTTCATTCAAGCACAAAGCAGAACGTCTCAACACCTTGCCTTTGGCAAGCTATCTCACTTTTTTAGGAAGAAGGAGCACAGAATACTGAGTCTCCATTATGTTTAAGAATTCTTTAATTTGACGATGGTAGATTGCTTTGGACAATCTTGATTGCCGAATTCATTACCTCAACTATTTTTGGTTTGAATTGTTTTGGGTACATAGTGCTTCTTGTGTGTATTATTCAGTGTAACGTAAGGATTTTGTGGTTTATTTTGCTATGAGGAATCGTTGTTGCCCTTTATTTTTTCCAGTCATATTTCTGGCTCCATCAGTTGCTATTGAAATAATTTTATTTAAATTGATTTTTTTTGTTTTCAATGTATTTTGTACGATAAACACTATAGCATTCCCTCCAGTTTGTCCCGGGGTACAAATCCTTTAAGTTATTCTTTTGGACCATAAGAAGACATATAACTGACTAAATGAGTAACTTGTGCCGCGCCTTTGATTTTTGTTTTCAAGATGTTTTGGTTTGTTTTTGAAATCGCAAATAAGTTTTTCAGATGCACGTATGAAGCAGTCTTTGACATACTCACCATCTATAAATGGTTTGCCTTTTTGTGCAATTTCTAGTGGTACCACAAAGCTTGCCCGATTAGCATTACTTGTAGATTGCATATAAAATTGAGAAGAAAATCGCTTCTGACTCATTTACTTGAAACAACAAAATTTACGTCACAGCCAAAGCACGCAGTCTTGCGTCGAAAGCGAATTGAAGCCTACATAGAAACATTCGACGATGGCGTCCATTCGAGAGCTTGTGACGGACTGGTAACATAGACGACGCATGTTTTGGGGGAGGGGTGTGGTGAAAAGCGAGTGCAAGTAGCTGAGAGATAGAATATGTGCCTAACCCTCTTTGAACTATTCAAAACTACTTTAAAAAATGTTTCGATAAAATTAATAATATTTGCGTGTAGAACTAAAGAGCCGCAGCTTCACACCCAAAGAGCCGCATGCGGCTCGCGAGCCGCGGGTTGCCGACCCCTGTCCTAGAAGAACAAAAAGGAGGGTGAGTGGCGTCATTTTTTTTAAATTTCGCACGCAGGCGGCCCAACCCTCGCGGCTGCCCTGGTTGATGATACCCCTCTCTCTCTCTCGTTTTTCTCTCCCTTCCCTCACCTCTCTTCCCTCCTCCCTTCCCTCCTTTCTCCAGTGCAATGGCTCGGAAGCTCTTCACCGCACAGCCACCGGACCTCCTCAACAAAAGCTCTGCTCATCTTTATTTTAAAAGAAGTTTCTTCAAATTATATCGAGGATTTAGTTGTTGTTTTTTTTTTAATTGACCTACAACAATTTAGTGGAACTAGCTGTGAGGGGACACAACCTTTCCCAAACCGTGCAGCCTGTGGAAGAAGCAGACTTTTTAAAGGAGATTTTAAACTGCTGAAACTGTGCCATCACAAAGACGTATTATTAACTATTTGCCATAAAAACTTAACTCTGCATACGGTCATTGTAAAGCCTACTGGCAACATAATGGCTGTTACACAAAAGATGAATAAAAAGTTCTGACGGAAATCTTTACCAGTTTTGTAAAGATAACAAAGTATTTACTCCATAAGGATTAGCTTTATACCCCATACAACTGAAATGCCACTCTTGATTGAAAAGCAAGCACTGTCCTCTGAGGCTTAAACTCTTTATTGAAAAGAGCTGTCCTCTGAGGATTTTACTCTTTATTGAAAAGAGAGAACTGTCCTCTGTGGCTAGCGAACGAAAATCTCTGGATTTAGTAAGAAGGTGCGTGGCATTTCTTCTATTAAGTTAAGAACAGTTTAATGTTTACATCGGACATTCACAACACGAACTAGTTCGGAGAACAAATCCAGAAATAACCAACAAGGTTACTCTTAAAGAAAGATAATTCAACTTTGATAAAAATCGATTTTCTGCACACCACCAGAGTCCGACATTTGAACAAATTTTACAGTCTAGCGATGGTCACACGACGCTGGCCATCCCTGGGCCGTGATGCGATGCTATCCACCATACCTGAACCATGATGTGTCTTCCCATTAGCACATAAAGATAAATATAGATGCCTATATGAATGGCATCCCCACACGAGCTTTGATCGGATTCTCTACCCTTTAGATCTATGTTTAAATAACACTCCAATGCAAGACTTAAATTAGAATATTGTTCAGCCGGAGCCGGATATGGCCGGATAGTAAATTAAATATTTGGCAGGAGTCAAAGCTGGATACCGTTGCTACATGTTGTTTGAGCCAGGTAACCTACGTAACGTTAATATTTCAATAGGAGAGTCTAGATTATAGCTATATATATATATATTGAACATTTTGCATAACTTCTTCATAACATTTCTACGATATATTTTTAGTTTACTTTTTTTTTCACCCTATTGTTTTAAAACTCTAGTACTCATTGATTTATTCACAGGTACTACAAGCTAATCTGAGAAAATTGTTTGTCGATGTACTATATATACATGTAATAATGTATGGTTGTATAGTGTACTAATATTAAAGGTTTTACAGGCAAGGAGCAGTCTGTGTTGTGCTGGCCACATGACACCCTCGTTACCATGCGCCACAGAGGAGGCTGACCTTAACATCATCTGCCACATGAATCGCAAAGTCTGAGTAAAGAACGTTATTCTAATTACATGCAGTTTTCAGTGCATCCAGCATTGGGTACAGGATCTACATTAATAGCATTTTTGAGATACTTATGATGGTATTTTGTAATGATGCTATCTTAATTAAGCGCAAAGAGAACTTGTCGGAAGATAAAAGAAAGGTTGATATAATTTAATAAATATATCAAATAAACTTGTACTAAAACAGGTCAGCGTTTGAAATGTTTTCTTTGAGAAAGGGATACAACTCAAACCTCACTGGCTACTGTAGTTTATGATCTACTTGTGCGGAAGTTGACACTCGTTGTCTCCTCTTTATATGACTCCCCTCCCAAGCAAGCGGTGCATCATTAAAAAATAATTAAAAACAAATTTAAAAAAAATACTTTAAAAAAAAAGTCACGAAATTAATTTTGTAAAAAGCCTCAAACGACAATCTATAAGGGGGACTAATTCAGCCTATACCACCCATTTCAGTCAAGTACTATTTCTTTCCCTTGTTTGAGAGATCAGAACAAAGTAATTTATTAGAAATAGTTAATTAAATATTTTTTTTGTTAAAATTGAGTCATGTAGTGACAAGTACAAGAAAAAATTGTACGAAATTCCGGCTTGATCGGAGGAATAACGTTTTCAAACTTTTAACCAGTTAGACAGACAGACAGACTGACTGAATCGATATAAGCTTTGTAATTTAAGACATATAATTGTATGTATACTCTTGCTGTCATAGTGAATAAAAAAATCTCATTCGCAGAACTAATGACACGGATTTTGGTTTAATCTGTTTGCATACATTACAATTTTCTTTCCATTTAAATACCTGAGCACGGCTCATCGATCAGTTCGATTACATTCAAACAAACATTACGACTAAATCAATAATTAGCGTCAAGATCAATCGAGATTGTGTTAGCGAGAAACTCTGTGTGACAGCTTCTTGCCAGATTTAGCTCTTTGACATGTGTGTGGGGACATTCTGTTTGTGGACATTGTGTGGGACGTGTGTGTGTTGACATTGTGTGAGGGCTTCCGTAAAGGCAAAACAAGCACTGAACAGGTTTAGGTCCTGCGAAACATAGTTGAACGATGCCTGGAATATCAAGGTTGTTGATCAGTTTTGTAAATTAAACAAATGTTTCGTAGCCTCCATCGAAATCATTCTGGAAAATAGTAAGAGAGTAAGGCATCTTGCAACAATTTGTCCAGATTCAGCGACATCTCTAAATCAAATCAAGCTGCTGTGCCACAAAAGAAGGTGGAATGTGGAATTTTTCAACATCGAGACGGTTATGAGATGAAGTGTGTATCTTATCCTCCCGGGCATGCTACCCTGCCTCATAGTGGCGCCCGGGTGGAAAAGATTGTAGGAAGAAACCATTAGGCTAAAGGGTAGCGAAACAAGACTCCAGTGGGAGTGCCTAAGGGAGTGTGAGAGCATCCTCATTGCACTGTGCGGAGTTGTAAAAAAGCTCCCACAACATTGTCACAATCCAGGCGCTGTTCCTCAAGGGGCCGTTACATAAATGGTCTGTTCTGCACGGTTAGCCTGGTATAGAAAAGGAAAATGGAGGGGGTCTTAGTGTACGTGACCTCTTGCTGCTAGTCTGACCCACACGCCAGACAAAACAGTGTACACTGTTCTCATTCAGGCCGGTGAGAGGGAGCTCTTGTTCAGTTTTGCTGGCCTAGAGTTCCAAGAGTAGAAGGCTCAACTCTACCTGACAGTTTCAAGAAGAAGAAGTGTATTTTATCCTAATTCTCTTTCTTGCACCCATTGACGGTGTCATAAAAACACATTATTCGTGTTTCCATGATGCATTACTTTGAAATAAAATTTACTGTTTACTCGATGTGACGGACAAAAACACATTCAAAGTTGTACACTTTGGGTGCAAGTTGCTAGTACAACAATCAACATTGGTCCTACAGATATTGAACAAATAGAAAAATCAAACTATTTATGCAATGATATTTCAAGCAATAGAGATGAATATCATGGTGTTGCATGTCAGATTGGAAAGCAGGAGCCGTCTTCCAAAAAAAAAGTACATCTATCTGAACAAATAAATCAGTTAGCCTGGAAATTAAAATCCATCTATTCAATACAATCATTGTCCCAACGGCCACCTACCCTTCAAGACGTGGAAGGTTGAAGAGGGAATGAGCAGTGATGGCTGAGAAGGATCCTACGAATAAAACACCGAGATAATGTTATCTATAAAGAAATATTTTCCCGCACGGGCATTTGAGGTCTCTTAGGCAAGTGTCGACTGAATGTCAATTGACATTTGTGAGACATCATTAGAAAAGAGGAATCACGTTTACTAAAGTCAGCCTTGACATGAAAGTCGTAAAGAGGAACGCAAAAACCTGATCGTCCCCGTCTGACATGACGTCACACGTTTTTAGAAGTTCTGAATATCATGAGCACTACCTGAGAAGGAGCATTGAAAGTCGCCGTAGACTAATTTCTGTGGAGAGAGCTTGCAGCCGAATGGCGGGCGATGGGCTTAAAGACCAACCGAAGAGGTTTTGCGGTCAATCACAGAAACCGTTTTAATACTGGTTTTCTGTAAAATAATGCTTTAAAAAACGTGCCTGCAAAATATTTCTTACAACTTTTCAGTCGTTAATGAGATATTGGCATTTTAATGTGGGTTTTAGGGACACTAAAAAGTCTTAGTCTCGTAGCCATTCGAGATGTGTTTCTTCCTAACTACAGGGGTCCGTGACGTCACTGTACTAAATTTAGTACTAAGCGAATTAAGTGTTCGCCGGATTAGCCTAGATCCAGTAAAGGTACTAGTATCGCGTTTTAGTCCGTCGTACAACGTTGATCAGTCTACTAGACCTCTTGTTACAGTCCACGTTTAGTTTTTATGAATATGTGTATTCTATAAGCTAATCACAGTTAGCAAGCCGGTTTAACCTAGACTCATTTATCCGTACCCAGACAACAACAATATCATGCAGTACACCTAGATCTAGTTTTTTGTTGTTTTTTTCATTGTGGTAACGATGATTATCGGATGATAGTAAAATAGATTTATCTGCTAGAAACTTTGGTTGTAGAAACAGCTCCTTGACTATCGGAATTTACTTATTCAAATGCCCTTGGAATGATAATGTGTGATTGTGTGTAGAGATGGGGTGGGGAGACACAAGTCAAAGCTAGATAGTTACTTGCTCACTTTAAGTACAAAATCAGCTTCCTTAACGTGTATGATTTAAGAGTAATCCCCATATTGGAAGCAGTTAACCTTAGTGAAAAGCTGATATCAATGAAGAGCTCAATTCGTTTTTCCTAACGCCAATGCAGTTTTAAAGCAGAATTGCTAATAGTTATGCAGTTTTAAAGCAGAATTGCTAAATAATAGTTAACTTTTATTTTTTTCTCATGTTGACAAATTTTAAAAGTAATAGAATATTATCAGAATATTAAATAAGACAACAAGAGCAAAAACAGCTGAGGTAATATATTTGATCAGCTAGGTTCAAGCTATTAAATATTTCAAGTTCTAATATTAAATTGTTTATCAAACTAAATAACTTTTGGGTGCTAATTATTTTTTTAAATATCTTTGTAAACAGTGTCTTATTGGACATATTTACATTATGTTAACTAATTTATAAATATAAACAAAATGTACATTCCGCAGTTATAATAATTAACATATTCTTTTTTGTTGTCTGCGTCTATATGTTTCTCAACATTTAAAAAAATAAGCTACCTTCGTCCTTTAACTACTCAGATAAGATGTTTATGGGAGCGCCTTAAGTTCACACAGAGTTGCCTGGGGCAAAGCCCCGATCGCCAAGCGTTTTTCTACATTTCTGAGCCTCAGAAACTCTTTTTTGTGGCATCGAGAAAGCATAATTTTTCTCATAAAAGGAAGATTACAAGTCGAATAGAATTAAATTAAGACGTTTTTGGGGCATGTTGATACTAAACTGTGAGAGACATTTGAGATTGTTATTTTTTATTTTTAAAAGTTGCATTTTGGAAAAGTTGCATTTTGGAAAAGTGCATTTTTTCCCACTTGGGTTTCACTCACTGGTGGGTGTCACCCTGTGCGGTCCGCTCCCCACCCCCTCTTAGTGACGCCACTGCCCCGACGTCCATATCCCATTAGAGACATGGTAGGTTAGGAGTATGTACTACTACTTTTCAAATTACTCCAGAACTAACCTGTTTAAGGTTTTGAAAAAACCTGAATGGACTAGATAAACGGAACATGTATTTCGAAATATCGAAATGTAGATTGTATAATTATATATAAGATAAGATGAAATAAGATAAGATAATTTCATTGGTCCAATCAAAATCAAATGACATTCAGATTGACTACAATTGACCATCTCAGCGTATCTACTGTAACAATAACAACATAGATTTTTTAAAGAAAAAAAAAAGGTTTATAGAGCCCTTTTCAAAATTATAAGTTCCACCTCAATTTAATCTAAAGTCTAATGGTCTCGCTTTGCGGTGTTTTTAAAACCTGGCCTCTTCTGTGTGTAATATGTATGCACCATTCATCGACGAAATTCACTTGATTAAATATGTATTTCACATTTGGTCAACATGATTTACTCAATCTAACATAGTTTTGTAGAGGTGGGGGGGGGAAATAGTTAAATAGGCATGCCATTATGTTTAAACATGCCAACAAGAAAAAGTGCTTACTGGTCAATGATAGGAGAGGGTGTGATGTATCTGGATCGGGTTCTGGGGTATGGCCAATTATCAGTGGTCGATATCTGGAGGCCGTACTTTTGTTTCCAGGTCCAGGGATCTGATAACTGGCTATTATTGTTTCATGGCTCGGCGCCTTCCCATTAGTAAAGGATTAATATTTTAGAACGCTGTAAGATGTCAACCACGAGTCTTTGTTCTTAGCCGACCATGTACATTTTTAAAAAAATTTCGTCTGACCTACATAGAGCAGCCTGAATTTTTAAACAGATCTTTTTCAAATTCGTTACTGCGACTTCCAGACAGCAGACGTAATAAGCTTAATTAAAGGATATTATGTTTCGGGGGCCGCCTCTGAGTTTGTGTGAAAACACAAACTCTCTTTGTACTTTAGCATGAAAAGATTATTTAAAAACTATTTAAAGGACAGTTATCCTAGGATGGATTTGCTTGGCCATCCGAAACACTGCACACATCCCTAATGTTCAGAATCAAAGACATTGCCATTCGAATAATAAGGCATTGTGGTTCCGTTAGGTTGTCATTGCTGAAAGTGATGATTGATATAAGCATTGTACTACTTATAAATGCTTCCAATGGTATGCATCTTAGGTAGTCTCCGGTAACCAGTCCAACTCCTGGCATTCACTTGTGACTCAAGAGATTGATTCCGGCGGAACTGCTTTCACTAAAAGGAGAAGTGTCAAAAGAGAAAACTGGCTATTCAACCTTCGGGTATGATCGGCTCGTTAGTCCAGGCTTTCTACCCACCTAGGAGTCACTAGGAGATAGAAAACTCCGAATCCAAACCTCTGCCAACTTTCAGCTCTATCCAAACATAAAAAGGGCTTCGTGGGTCAACCGTGATGAAAAATCAGAAGCCGGTGACCATAAGGCATCTTGCAGAGTACAGTGCTACAATCTAGCAGAATCTAAGACGTAGCTGATCCGTAGCTGTATCAGAAGATCGATCTTACGTATTGAACTAATTGATAAAAATGGCCCATTTCTTTGATAGTAAGCCTTAGAGTGTCATAATAATTTCACAGGTCACGTGATCCTCAAAAAATCATCGACTCTGATTGTACATCCTCCCATAAGCGACTTCATTATGTCCTGCAGACGTCTCCAGGGAGCGGGAAACACAGTGTCAAGGTCGTGTATTGATATAGAGTGGGTTAGTGTTTCTATGGTGACGGTGGGAAAAGGTCATCGATACAAGATAAGCGGCACTGTCGTCTGCGGTCTTAGGTACGACAGACGACTCCAGATTGCCGGAGCGAAAAGACTTGTTTTTGAAATGAGTTAGATTTTGTTAAAAATAACATTTTCATTTATAACTAAAGTCTACTACATTTATTTCAGTTTATCTCAAGTTAATTTTGTCTATATTGTAAACAATTATGCACAAAGTTGTTCACAAAGAAGTTATTTCAAGTTTTATAAGTTGAAATATAAAACACCTACAGCGCTTAAGTTGTTAAAGTATGCACCACAGGTGAAGACCAAGATTTTAATCTCGGGATCCTAGGGCGCCTCTGAGTCTACCCAGCTCTAATGGGTACCTGACATTAGTTGGGGTGAAAGCAAACTCGGTTGGTCGTTGTGCTGGCCACATGACACCCTCGCTAACCGTAGGCCACAGAATCAGATGATCTTTACATCATCTGCCCTATAGACCACAAGGTCTGAAAGGGGAACTACCAGCAGTTTAGCGCTACAAGTCAACGACCGCCCACAACCTGTGTAAATTCCACAGACCATAGTTTGTTTTATTAGCTTCTAACGCTCCATCAGAATTGAGGATTATTATATCCTGCCTAAGACCTCCTATAAGACGAGGAAAGGGGGGGGGGGGGGGCTGCAGGTAGGATTGGAACCCATGACATCGAGACGAAAGTCCAGCGCTCATACCAAACCACCAGGCCGCCACCCAGTGTAGGTATCGCTTCGCTACAGAAGTAATGAACAGGTTATCAATATCAACATAACCCAATTTTTAGTTTTTGTTTTTAGCCATTCACACGTTGCGATGTGGTCCGAAAAAAACAAAAGCAATTGAATTATGCTCCAGTGAGGGTGTAAGCTAGACCGCCTGAAACATCCTCCCCTGGGTCACATCTGACCCGCTGGTCCTAGTTTGAAAACTACTGGAGAGTGTGCAAATGGCGTAAGGTGAAAATTGAATCACGGGACGAGAGGAAATCAAACAGCTGAGTGAACCGGAAGTAAGGTTCGTTAAGTTGGAACGATTCCTATCATAGGGGTGGAAGGAGCAGTCAGTATGTTGTCATTCCAGTGTTTCTCAAGCAGTAGAGGGCGTCTAGGTACCTGGTGACAAAGAGACGCGAAGGCAAACTTCACACTTTCTTATCTTATCTTATATAATACAGACGTTACTTCAAAAATGAAGACGATTACGTCCTACGCGTCATGCATTCAGTCATGCATATTTACCAGTGACTTACATTCTGCCAAGTCACTGGTTTTCCTGGCAAGCTCAGGCAACCCATTCCACGCTCTAATAGCGCTAGGATAGAAAGAGCATTTGTATAGATTTGTCCTAGCATATGGGACGAGAAGCGTGCCTGTATCTTTGTGTCTTTCTGAGTATTTTATTAAGTTTTGTTTTTGTATTTGGAGATTATGGTTCAGTGTTTTGTGTATAATTGCTACTTTACTTTTAAGTCTTCTATCCTGAAGGCTTTCTAAATTTAGTGATTTTACTTAAAAGTGTTACTCTAGTCAAATGTGAATATTCTAGAGACAACACTCAAACATTGTTGTAGTTGTATTGTAGTTATAAATCTATAATTTAATATTAATGTAATTAAAAATGTGATTATTACGAATGATTAAAAAAATATTATTTTACCTCCTAAGAACAACTAAGGCCTAATGGAAGTAACTTTAAGTAACTTGAAAACATGTATATCTATTGAATTCGGATTTCCGAATTATGAGAAATTTAGAAATTGCATGATCTTCAGTCTTAGAGATTAAACAAAACTCATAGACATAAATAAAGTACACACAATTGCAAGTCACAAATTTTCATTTTATTTAACTCTTTTATCGGCCAGTCTATATTTATTTATGTCTATGGGATAACTATATTCTGCCATTTCTCTAAATATTGGCGCAGACAATGGTGTTCAAGTTAAGTCAATTCATGTATAGTTTAAATAAGGCTTGAGTTCGAGGCCAAAGAGTAATGAGGAGTGCTGTAATTTACGCGGCTACGCAGCCCCGTCTGTGACCTACATATTTTGTCACATTCTACGAAAACTTATCAATTTACTTATATTTTACTACTTATGTATATTTATAATTAATTTCTAAAACATTTTTGGCTGGAGTTGGTCGGCAAATAAATACGTACACATTTAATCTTTCCATTCGGACATCGTTTTCCCGCTGCGTAAGGAAATAATAACAACAATTTAACACACCTAATCATAGGGACCCAAAACCGATTTTTTAAAATGGTCACACAGCTTATTTTTTAACTTATTTGAATAGAGCTCGTGATTCTAAGACCGAGGATACCAAATTTATGTCTGTAGCTTAAATATTAAGAAAGTTACAAATTTTTTAAAACGAATTTTTTGGGATATTTTTTTTGGCCTTCCAAACCCGTGTTTTTGAAGGACATTTTAATAGAAACTATAACGCCCTCAGAGATGAAACTTAGGAAAAACATTCATGTGCACACATAGAACACGCTCAATTTTTTTCAAGCTTGTCAAAAAATTATTTGAGTTTATTTACTTGTGCCGAATGTTGCATTTTATCATTTTTGGCATTTTTCAAAAAGGGAGGTAAAAAACACAAAAAATGTGCATTTTTAAAATTTTGTAACAAAAAAGCTATAAATGCTACATGAATGTACTATATGTCAAAATGCGGGGAATTTATAGATCTACAAGAATAAACTACTTTAAATAATATTTTATTTCAATATTTTGCTGTACTTATACAATAATATGCAATGGTTTACTAAAACTCTAAAATAAGCTAAACTTTAATGAGCTAAAAATATGACACCAGTATAGCAATAAGAACAAGTCACCGATCATAATTTAGATAATTCTTTCTTCTTCCATAATAATATTGAAAAACATATATTTATTTATAGGGACCTGTGTAAGTGTATTGCCAACCAATGATGGTAAAAAAAGACATACAGTCCATACATTTACTTAGATTTCTTGACATAATAATCTATAAAGCCATTAAGCTGAAAGCTATTCAATAATTTCTTATTGAATCTTTAAACTCTATAAGCTGATTTGATAAACTGAAAATCAGAACTCAATTTGTGTGCAGAAATAATTTTAAACAAGGCTTTTTTATATCTGCAATGTAATGACCAGTAAATTCTTTTCAGTAAAGCTCAACTATTCTAAACACATAATTTTTGGCATATTCACTGTCTAAACAAAGAATTCTACATGAAAATACAGGATATAAACTGTAATTCCCCAGGCTAATGAATTTTACCATAGAAACACATATATTTGTCATTATTTTCATTATCTTTATGTAGCAAATTTACACTGATTAGGTTGCATGAACTAGAAATATAGTATCAAGCTTGAACTTTTTTTTTTCTAAAATTCACAAATTTTTAACTAAAATTAACTCCTTTAAAGTATATTTTAAATTTAAAATATAAAGTATTAATACATCCCAATGCTAATGTGCTGTTATTACAATCTCAGCCATCAAACTGTGAGAAGTTTGCCTATCAGAAAAAGAGAAACATTAGTATTTATAATACTTGCATCAGAGCAAGTATCTCAATGACATGTTGATCAAAATAGAAAGATTCATTTTAGTTAGCTACTTTTCATATGTTCTTCTCAATTTAAGATTTCATTATGATTTTAACTTTCAACACATCCAGCTTAGTCACTTTTTTCCTTCAACATGATCAACCTTATAGACTTTTATGTAGCCTAAATCTTTTAGATGTCAAAGTTTCACTTTTTTTCTTAAAAAAAATATTAAAGTTTTTTAAAATAGTTTATGCAGCTATAACTATACTTTCTGAAAAATAATATAATAATTAGGTTCTAAGTTTATCATTGTTTTATTGGAAAATACTGTCTTGTAAAGCATCAATAATTAGTATAAATAGTTAGATGTCTTAAAAATATGTTCATATAAAACCTACTCATCTACTGATCTTAAGTTCATTACAGCATTATAATCCATTTTTTAATTTAATAAGAATTAAAATGAATTAATATGAATATGAATTAATTTTTGGTGTTTTTTTTTGTGTGGATATTTAGTTAATTGAAGACTACAAAACAGGTTTATAGTGATATTGAGAATTTTGAACTGAGATCAGTAGTCTAAATATAATACCTATTGAATTAGGGCTACTTCATTGTTATAAAAGAAGATCTTTTATTGCAACTAGAGACTATAAAACATAAACACATAGATATCTTTCTAGATATTAAAAATTCTTTTCTTGGACCTGTCTGAGCTATCAAATTAAAATAAAATACTAATATAGCCTAGAGGTTTTATTCTTGAAATGGGAATTATTATTATATTTTAAAATGCAGTTAGTTACTAATCAGAGTCTTTATCTATTATATTAGACCTAGGAAAACAATGGGAAGACAATATAAAAGAATGTTCTGACCTGTCATTAAAAGAGATTCTATGGAAAAGGACGTAGAGGAGTGGACAAAGACGTACAGTCATATAGATAATGTGCGGTGCCTCAACGATTCGTCAGACTAAGGGATAGTTCACAGTGAAGTAGTGTAGCCTATCGTATGATGAGCTTATAAAATCATCGAAAAGATATTTCAAATCTAAAAATTACATCTAGATCTATATAGACAATTAGACTTAGATCTTGATATATAGATATATATCATATGTATTATAATGTAGATCTAAATAGCCTGCCATATAAGCTATTATGCCTAAGATGGTTTCCTTTTAAAGTAAATTAAAGAAGCTATTTGACTATTTGGTTTTAAGTTTTAACGAATAACGTGATATTCGAAGGACCCTCGTTCCAGATGTCTAGACCAAGATTAGATCTATAATAGACTCTAGACCAAGATCTAGATCTAGGACTAGCCTCTAGATCTATATCTAGATCTATACATGGATAAGTCTGAACTCTCGTAGTCGTACTCTAGGTCTAGATCTAATTTGTAGTCCCTAGGCCTAGGTCTAGAACTCGAGAAATAGGTCTAAATCTAGATTAAGACTTTATCTTTGTGTACTGATGTCAATAGATTTAATTTAGTCTTATATTTTATCTATTTTGTATATATAATATAGATCTAGATCGAATCTAGTTAAAAGACCAGATCTACTCTATATTAGAATAGCTTCATTCGATGCCACAATTTGTTGATATTAGCAACGGATAAGGCCACTATGTGATGCGTTTCTATACATTTATTACAATTATAATTATTTATTAAATATCTTGAACCATTACTTTTTTATGAACTGTAAATCCCCCTCTTTAATTTGTATCAATCACTTTTACAAAATACGTTTTTAAAAAAATTAGGTTTACTTTCGAAGACATGACTCCTTAGAAACACAAAATACTTACAGATTTGTTACACATTAACCTTTCATTAACGTTGGAATATAAATTATTTTTTAAAATTCGGAATAAAAGAAGGTGAAAAAACAATAAATCTCTAATGGTTAACATCTTATTGACCCAACTGAGACATTTTTCTCACAAATTATACGATGTAGATTTAATAAAAATAATTTTTCTATAACGACTCGTGTGTTGCTAAGGAGCATATTTGCACATTATAGCAGACTACGCACACAGGCGAAATCGCTATTTTATGCGTCTTGTTCGGTTTAAAATGGGGAGCATGTCAACGCTTGTTTTTTAAATAAAATGTACACATTCTTAAAGAAAAATAGACGGGCTTTTCAATGGTGACATTAACTAAACGATTACATGTCTTTATCGTAAAGAAATTCTATTTTGTTTTTCATTTTTTAAATTTCTTTATATAAAAACAATGTTAATCAATTAGATATTGGTACCATTGTAAAGCTCGTTCATTTTTCTATAAAATACATATGTTCAAAAAAAATATTCATTTGTTGACGTACTCCCCATTTTACGAAAAAACAAACAAGGTATAAAACGATCACAGCCGCTAGCACGAATATTCGGTACGGTGATGTTACGCGTAAAGGATTATCACCCTTATTTTTTAACCTACAGGAAAAACGTTCATATATTATTAAAGGGCTTAAAATAACCTTTCTAACGGTACCATTTTTACTGTAATCGGATGTTTATACCTTAAGATATGGCAGGGTGAAAAACGCCTAAAACAAAAAAAATGTTACGCGATTTCTTGAAAAGTGCGATTTTTGCTTCGGTTTTGGGTCCCTGCCTAATGTAGGCCCAAGGCGCTATGATAACACGAAATGTAGTGAAGAATGTTGTTTATCTTATCTCATTTAATACAGAGTAAAAAGCCTTGCCTGAAAACCCCCCCCCCCCCATCCCAATCCGGCCCTGTATATACGATACATGTATTTATGACATATCTTTTAATGATTCTAGCCCCACCCTCAAATCAAGTGATTTGTAAATAGTATCAAACCTTATCATTTATTAGTCTGACCGTGCGTGTGTATCAGGGGCGTCGCTAGGAGATTTTCGTCGTTTTGGGGCCCGGGGGGTTGACCTCTTTGGGTCCTCTGCAATTTGCGTAATATTTAATATTTAATGTAAAAAAAAATAACACCAATTTGCCTCCCCCTCAAGTGGAGGCCGGGAGGATGGTCATATTTCCCCCCCCCTCTACTACCACCATAGCTACTACGCCCCTGGTGTGTGTATATCTGTGTTCTTACTAGAGAATGTTAGAAGTAGGTATGAGGATATGCAAGAGAAACACTTGAATTGTATTTATGTAGTAGTTGTTGTTTTTTTGTTTTTTTTACAAATCTTATATTAGCTCTGTCTGTCTGGGTGGAGTATTTTAACTCTTTGTCTCCGTAATTATTTGCCACATTCTACTGAAATCAACGATGTTATCGTCAATTAGGAGGGAAAGAGTTAAGTTTTATTTCTCTCACTTCCCTTTAGAAACTTTGCACACTTATTCATTCTCAATGACAACACATGAATCAAAGAAAGTAAATTAATAGTCGTCATATATCTTTTTTTTTTTTGTTGTTTTATATTGAAAATGTACTAAACTAAGCACTGTGTAGAGAATCTTTGGCAAATTAAATAACAACAACCTGTAAACGAACAATGGACAGTAAAACCTTTTTTTATAAGTACTTGAATACCTCAGTGGCTAGCATGTCGGCTTTCCATTATGGAAACTGGAGACCTCGAGCTGGAATTTAGACTTTAACAGGAAAACATTACAAATGCTTATATGTAAAGATAAAAACTCCTTTACACAACTCACAAATCGATAGTTTTTTTCTATTAATTATTATTATAGCTTTTATATAGCGCTACTTTCATGCTTATAGCATGCTCAGAGCGCTTTGGTCCAATCTCATTTGTGGACCAGTGGGGGGGGAGGGGGTATCTAGGAGTTGGTTTCCCGTGCTGCCTTTGGGCGCTCAGTAAACACAACTCTGCCCGAGTCGGGTGTCGAACCTCGAGCCCCCTTCTAGGTACCCAAGCAAGCCAAGCTCAAGCCGCACTTAGCCTCTCGACCACTAATGATTGTTAGATTTTTTAAAATTATGGAATATTCCCCCCCCCCCACCCACACACACACTAGAATCCTGGTTAAGCGAATGCATAGATCTACTAGACTTTATAATGTTCCTACGAGCTAGTAAATGTCTTCTTAGCGATATACATCAACTGTTAAATTTCTAGGAAAATTGCTAACTGCTAGCGTCCAGGTTTCTTCGCCCACCCACCCTCCACCCTGTTTCCTTGTTCCATGAAGTTATGACTTGAATAGAGGTATCGTAAAAACAAATGCAGCACAAAAACCTGCTCTTAGATATCCTCCTCTTCCCTACCCTCTTTCCAAAAAAAAAAACAAAAAAAAAAAAAACACAAAACACACTGTTATTAACAATAAAACTTTATAACACGCAAAATTCAAAAAACAATACTTTAAATAAAAACAAGGCATTGTATTAAGTGTAGTTGTATCAATTAGTTTGGATCAGTCATGTCATTAAATTTATAATAGATCTAGAGTCTAGACTAACAACAATAAATCTGTGCGATTAGAAATGTTTTTTAACCAATTGTTTTTGTTTAGCGCAGTTTCATGCTTTTAGCTTTCTCAATACGCTATGATCCTATCACTTGTCTGGACCAGTTGGAAAACGGCAAAGGGGAGAAAGAACGGGATGTCTGTGTGATCGCTTTTTAAATGTATTTATACACAAAGTGAGCGACTTGAGTTGGAACTCGAGTGCTAATACCTCCTCATTCTTCTCAAGCCAACACGCTAACCACTGTGTCAGAGAGATGTTCATAATACATAATTACTAATAGTTAATTAACTAGCTGCTGATATCATGTTGGTTCCTGTATGGCATGTAAAACAAATAATTGTGCAAAATTTCAACTTATCTGAGATTGATTGTGGGAGAAATAACGTGTACTATCTTTTTTTATCAGACAGACATTACCTTACCTTACCTATCCCTTAGTCTGGTGGACCGTTGGGGCACCAAGCAAGACTTGTAGACCGTCCTTCTCCATTCCTCTCTATCCTTTGCCCTGATTAGAACTTCTTTCAGTGGTAGGCCCGTCCATCACTGGGCGAAAGGCCTTCTAGACTAAGGTCACCGGCCAGGACGGAAAAGTCCGAGGATGGACTACAACGGCCACATGTTCAGCACCAAGGCGAACCACCTAATTGGAGGTACTCGGGCTCTGGTTAAGTATGGAGAGGGATGGGCGCCGCCATGCAAGTATTTAGCCCTCGCTACACCATTTGAGACAGACAGACATTAACCTTGTAGAATTGTCTGTCTCTGCATAAATGTATTACTGTTAGTCAAGATCTAAGAAAAAATATTTTGATGTGATTTTCCTTCAATATAAGCTTTTTTTTTAAATCAATTTTATTTGTTTTTATTAGAATGTGTCCCCCCTTGCTGGTCTAATACGACTACAGCAAATTGAAAGGAGTTTTGGTCAGAAATGTAGAAGCCAAAAAAAATCGAGTCAGGTGGTTTCTGTATGCCACCACTGGATGATTACCTTCGTGTTTACAATTGTGAATTGTCCGCCCCTTGATGCTTCTTCCGTCAGTTTTTTTTTTCTTGGCTCGCGTTGGCCATCGCAGATACATTTTTTTTTCTGGTTCACAAATTTCTTTTTCGGTTTGGCCACAGCACTGTTTCGTACCTGGCCAAACTATTTGTGTTGCCATGGTCACGATGGTGTTTGTGGTTGCACAATTCTCGTATGTCTGAGAGAAAGCGTGAATAAGTGAAGTTTTATGGGAATTATGGGGAAAAAAACTGTTTTATTAATCATTATAACAAATTGGATATTTAAAAGTTGTTGTTGAATTGTTTTATTCGTTTTAGCATGAAGGAGGTCTCTTGATCCAGTAGGTCTTAGATCGAATCCAACAGAAGACTTGGAAATTTGAAATACTGATCTTTAGTGTGCCCGCCATTTTTTGTTTAAGGACGCCAGAAGAGCATCACGATAACCAAATGTGGGTCAAGGTTTTGCGATTTGTTTAATTACCAAAATCCCTTTAAAGGAAAGCAGATTTTGTATACATACTGAGAAGGCGCGGTGTCTGAGTTGTTAAGCGCTTGGCGTCCTAGCATTGGGTCCTGGGTTCGAATCTTGGTGAAGACTGGGATTTTGAATTTCCGAATTTTGTAGGGCGCCCGAGTCCACCTTACTCTAATGGGTACCTCACTTATGTTGCGGAAAAAAGAAGGCGATTTGTCGTAGTGCTAGCCACGTGACACCCTGATCATTAACCGTTAGCTATAAAAACAGATGACCTCAATATCACCAGTCCCAAAAATTGCAAGCTCTGAAAGGGAAATTTTACTTTTTTGAGAAAAACTTGTTACGTTTTTTATTCTTAGACTCTAAATTTCTTGCATTAACTGCATCACATCACTCTCCACTGCTTCAACGAAAAACAAATTAAATTCCTTGCCTTATTCCAGTGTCTCAAGGCTCAGAACGTTTGGGATAGAGACGAGGCCAAAGACCGAGTACTCGAGGGACCCCCGACACACACACACACACACAGATCTTTTTCTTCACTTCCAAAAGGCACAAGACGCAGAGGAATACCAAATAGAACATGGCGACAGAGTGTACTAGATTTTCTTATGCCAGTGTCTCAGGGCTCAGAACGCTCGAGATACAGACGAGGCCGAAGACCGAGAACACGAGGGACAACCCCCACACACCTCTATTCCTTCATTTCCAAAAGGCACAAGACGCAGAGGAATACCAAATAGAACACGGCGACAGAGTGTACTAGATTTTCTTATGCCAGTGTCTCGGGGTTCAGAACCCCCGCGCTAGTGACGAGGCCGAAGGCCGAGTACACCAGTAACCTTTTACCACTTTTCCTCACTTCCAAAGACACAAGAAGCAGAGGAAAACGAAAAAAGAACATGGTGACGCAGTGTACTAGAGGAAGATGAGGGGAGTAGCCCGTCCGCCCTGCTACCACTCGAGGCTGGTCTCAGACTACCAATAGATTATGGAGATCCACGAGTTTATACTGAGGCCCAAATGTTCCACGTGGGACACATGAGACATGATAATAATTTATAACTTTTACACTTTTAAAACCACGAAGAATCTGAAAGTGATAGTCTTATGACTCGTAGTCATACATTAATAAGTAAAAAAAAAAATATATCACTTCTTTTTGTGACAATCGTTTGTGTTATAAATCTCCTAGTTTTTTTAAACGCCTTTTCAGTAATATATTTTCCTCAATAGTAACAAATAACTGCTCCACTCGACTAATCAATCATGGGGGATAATGGGAAAACTATTTCAATATGCAAATCCTCAGCTTACCAGACAGCACGGTAGACAACAAGAAACTATCGAGAGTTCTTCCCCCTTGCAACATTAGCGTGTGTCTGCGTTCGGAAAAATCTCAATTGATATCCATGACAGGGGGCGGTAATTTAAATAGTCGATACAAGGGGAGCTAAGCAGAGGATGAGGTTTATGCAAAACAACAACCCCTCCCCCGAAAAAAAAACAAAAAAAAAAGGAAAAATCTGAAGATTGATACGAAAAAGAGATTCGAGGTAACGAGACCAGACGCAGATAAAATACAAACAATGAAAATAACGAAACAAAAGAAGAGAACTTTTTATTTCAAGGATTTCATCTAATTCATTGTCTTTTCTTCTTCCTGTTTAACTAATTTTCAAAAAAGAATATTGAATTTTATTCTAAAATTAAAACATTTGCATCAATGTAATGGGAATCTCTGTATCAGGTTTAAGTAAATAATCATTTACCATAATTTATTTCAAATGTATGTAGTGCATAGATACATTTATAACGTGCGTGCGTGCGTGGGTGCAATTAGTACAAATAGAAATGTGTAGATCATAGCAGCAATTATGCAATTTCTTAAAAGCAGAAATGTTACAAACATTTTCTTAAGAAAGACGTAGTTCATTTTAAGCTATAGATGGCAAAATATAGACATATTACACAATAAAAGTTCGTTCAATTCAGTCGATGTCCGGATTTTTTAATTCTCTCAGAAAAAAAAAAACAAATCTTCGCTAAACTTGTAGAGGGAAGAGCTGGCCGAGTGGTAGAGCGATTGGCATCCGAACCCAGGGGCTTCAAGTTCCCATCCGAGTGAAGAATGTGATTTTTGAACTTCAGAATTTTCGGTACGCCCATGAGTCCATTCAATTCTAATGGGTACGTGACTTATGTTTTTAAATGAAAGGTAGTTGGTCGTACTAGAAACGTGTCACCCCCCTCATCTGGTAATAGTTAGCCATATATGCAGATGACCCTCACATCATCTACCCCTTAGATCAAAAGATACTGGATGTGTAATCGAACGTAATGTACAACCTTCATTTAAATTTCATATGTGTATGACCTACGAACCTACAATAACTTAACAAGTACGCGAAATTTTATTGTAACAAAGCTATGGTATTCAATTTTGTTATTTCTGTAACATGTTTCTAAATTAATTATCTTTCGCTTGGTTTTTAGAAAAACATTTACACTGAAACTAAAATAAAAACAAACGGTGTGTAGATGCTTAATGGAATTATAAAAGAAAATACCGGTACAAAATATATTATATCCGCTATTTGGAGTAAAGGATTTTAGACAAGTTATCGATTGAGCTATTTTATAATGGTTAATCCTTTACCTCTGTTCATTTGTCATAAACTCACTGTAGCGTGAATGTAGGCTAAATGAACAAAGTTAAATTATTAAAAGAAAATTTGGAAAAATAATAATTAAATAATCTGAGCACACAAACGCACACACACACAAGCATTACAATCCAAACATTAATATATGCGTGTGTGAGAGGGTGGAGTCTGTTGCACTTGGTTAGGACCTTACTGAATCAGAGCTGGATTCATAGTCTAGAGCAGTGGTTCTCAACCTTTTAAGCTCGGCGACCTCCTTGTACATTCCATCCCCTCTCAGCCGCGACCCCACCCCCTCATACACACCCATACAGCAATAGAAGAGTAGACTATAACAAACCATATTTTCGTTAGGTCTTAGGCGACCCTTGGCAAATCGTCAATCGATCCCCAAGGGGGTCGTGACCCACAGGTTGAGAACCCCTTGTCTAGAGGCACGTTCCTAATTAAAGCGACCTTTTTTTTATTACATATGCAATGACGAATTCATACAGTTCTCCTCCTTCCCTAGTGCTGTTAGAGAATGGAATGGGTTGCCTGAATCAGACTGGAAAACCAACGACATAACAAAGTTTAAGTCACTGACTTAAAAAAATGTAAACACGTTGGACATTATTGTCTTCTCTTCTGAGGTAACGTCTGTAATTTATAAGACTAGATCATGGCTGCATCAATAAATTTAACTTTGAAAGTAAATTGTTTAGTTGGCAGCATGGGAGTTCCAATATGGCGCCCGTGACTCATGTTAGTGTTCTTTATTGTCTACATCTCTCACCTCATGTTTTTTTTTCTTGCCACCTGTTTCTCATTATGATTTCGTTTTCTTCTGACTCAACATTTCCCCA
>JADKLZ010011629.1:0-27767 GCA_021533235.1 Biomphalaria straminea | reverse complement strand
GAGAGAGAAGAGAGATAAGAGAAAGAAGAGAGAGAGAAGAGAGAGAGAAGAGAGAAAGAAGAGAGAGAGAAGAGACAGAAGAGAGAGAGAGGGAAAGTGAAAGAGGTAGATGGGGAGAAAGGGGAACAGAAAAAAAGAGGAAGAGAATGAGAGGAAGAGAGCGAAAGGGAGAGACAGTTGAAGAGAGAGTGAGAGAGAGGGGAAGTAAGGGAGAGGGAGATAGGGGGAGGGAGAGAGAGGGAGGGAGAAAGAGGGAGGGACAAATAGAGGAAGGAGAATTAAGATAGAGGGAGGGAGAGAGAAAGAGATGACTGTCTACTTAGACAATTTAAAAATTACATCGCCCCCACGCAATTAATTTTAATAGAATTTATGATCCGTCTCTCGTCTCATTAATGGAGGAAAATAAATTATACCATTAATTACTTTGTCTGCGACATTAGAGACAGACATCCGAATGTCTATCCGATTGACGTCCCAAGTGTTTATTAACAGAGTTATTTCCCTGGACGCCTGACGAAAAAAACAGTTATACTTACTAATGATGATATTTTGAACTAAATCGAAACTTGATTCGAACACAATTTCTGGTCAAAGTTGGAAAGATCATGTCCGTTCGTTATCCAATTAACATCAACATTTAATTATTAGATCTTTTTTTACATCAAAAAAAAAAAAAAACGCCTGTCTTTTTTGTTACTGTGTAACTATGGAAACCAAAATCATGAAATGTAACAATCATGATCAGTCCACCATCAAACTATACTTTAGTAGCATACGTCAATCATGCAACATAGCTTGCTTAACTCCATATTCGTAAGTCACTAATAACTCATTAATATACACTGGGCTTCAGCAGCTGTACTGACACTTGTGTGGCTGGGTGATTATCAGGGGCGGACTGGGTGTCGAAATTGGCCGGGCATTTCTATATAATCCGGCCCATAACTTGTATATAATATGTTGTAAATTAGTAAGTAAAGTGTCCCCTTCAGACCCTGCGATCTATAGGGCAGATGATGTTAAGGTCATCTGTTTCTTTGGCCAACGGTTAACGAGCAGGGTGTTATGTGGCCAGCACAACGACCAACCGCCTTTACTTTCCTCAACTAAAGTCAGGTACCCATTACAGTTGGGTAGACTCAGGGGCGCCCTTAAAATCCCGAAACTCAAAATCCCAGTTCTTACCGGGATTCGAACCCAGGACCTCAGGTTCGGAAGCCAAACGCTTAACTATTCGACCACCGCGACCCCTAAAAGTAAAGTGTCCCCTTCACACCTTAAGATCTTTGGGTCAGATGATGTTAAGGTCATCTGTTTCTTTGGCCAGCGGTTAACGACCAGGGTGTTATGTGGCCAGCACAACGACCAACTGCCTTTACTTTCCCCAACTAAAGTCAGGTACCCATTAGAGTTGGGTAGACTCAGGGGCGCCCTAAAAACCCGAAATTCAAAATCCCAGTCTTCATCGGGATTCGAATTTAACCCAGGACCACATGTTCGGAAGCCGAGCGCTCAACCATTCGACCACCGCGCCCCCCACATTATATGTTGGCCATCCAATTATAAGCCTACCTGTCCTCAAAGTCATTATGTTCGTTTAACAATGTATCGATATCTATACATACAGTGAACTCTGAATCTTTATACAAATATATATATATATATGCCTTTTAATCGCTAAATGTGTCGGCCCTAAAAGGATGAAGCCTAGTAGCACAATTTACGTATGTAAGGTATTTCGGAAAATGTGTTAGATTTAAATAGTAGTAGAGTCAGTGAAAGATTATTTGAACACAACGATCAAAGGGCCCTTTTATACATTTTACAAAAGCCGCAAGCCTTTTCGTGGCTCTACCAGCCCATTTCCGAACTGCCCACCGGGCATTGCCCGAATGCTCATATATTATTATTATAGCTTTTATATAGCGCTACTTTCATGCTTATAGCATGCTCAGTGCGCTTTGATCCAATCTCACTTGTGGACCAGTGGGGGGGAGGGGGTATCTAGGAGTTGGTTTCCCGTGCTGCCTTTGGGCGCTCAGTAAACATAACTCTGCACGAGTCGGGTGTCAAACCTCGAGCCCCCTTCTAGGTAGCCAAGCAAGCCAAGCTCAAGCTGCACTTAGACTCTCGACAACGCTTCCCACATATATAGCCAGTCCGTCCTGATGATGATGGATAAATGTGTGGCAGCCTAAGTAGACTGCGGTGGCTGAGTGGTTAGGAGCAGGAAGTCAAGGGTTCGAATCTCAGTGATGACTGGGATTTTGAATTTCAGGATTTTTTTTAGGGCGCCCCTGAGTTCACCCAACTCTAATGGGAAATAGTTAGGGTTTGTCATTGTCCTGATCACATGAGACCCTATTCGTAAACAGCAAAAGAAACAGATGCCCTTGACATCATCTGTCCTATAGATCGCAAAGTCTAACAGGGAAACTATGAATAAGTATCTCAAATTTAAACTTGATCTGAGAATGGAAGGTTAAAAAAAAAAAAATAAATGAATATTATATAACAAAAAACAAAAAAACAAATAAAAAATAAAAAAACAAATTTAAAAAAAATAAATAAATAAATAAAAAACAAATAAAAAAACAACAAAAAAAAAAAACAAATAAAAAAAAAACAAAAAAAAAAACAATAAGGAGACTAAATCCATATATATATACTAGCCATATGTTACCCGCGGCCCGCGGGTCTTAATTTGTGTATCACTGTCATGTAGTCACTAAGAGTGTTTTGTAAACAAATGAAATGATAATGTTATAAGTAAAACGAATGCGGAATGCGTAAATGTAAAAATAGTATAATGTAGCTATAAAATTAGCTAATCGACATAAATTTAAATTCATTTTTGCAAATAAAAACATTTGCTTGTAGACCTACATATACTTGAATAATATTGGAAATGAAAAGACTTTATTTTTGTACCAGTTTATCTATATAAATATAACATATGTCCTGATGTAGACAGCTAAATTAAAGAATGCATTTTTTAATTATTATTATGTATAATATGCAAGTTAATAAGTAGATCTAGACTTTCTTCAGTAAAAGTATATTTAATCGTATATTTAAGAGAGTAAAATATTGAACTCTCAATGAGTTAAATCCAAAAATAACGCATTTATTAGTCAAAAGCCAACAATGTTTTTATTTTATTTAGAGGCGAAAGGTCGTGACCTCAATACGCGTTGCCTTGGTGAATATTGTGGGCGTGTTAGCCGTGTAGGCGACAAAAAAACAATACAATAGATCTATATTTTAAAAGCAAATCCAACGCGTGAATGTAATTGTTTATGTAACATTGTTAGTTTAATTTGGTATAGCTCTAGAATCTAAATAATTTGAATGCCACAGCAATCTAGTCAATAAATTAAAACTTTGAGCCTATTATAATAAAAGACTATTAACACTGTGAACTCGACCTAGATAAATAAGCATCATTTGATGTAGACACATTAGCCGTATTTCATACGTTATCAGGTCTAAATGCGCATAAGTAAATCTGAAAATAAAAAAGTAAATTGAAAATAAAGACTTAAAAGTAAACCGAATCAGTAGTTATAGGCTTAAATGCTTTGAAAAATACAATGAAAAGTAAATTGTATTATGTAAGTAGTTTATTACTTTAATAATATGCTTTTATAATGCGCGATATTATAATTATGACATTTGACGTTCATTTCATTTGTACCACTGCGCGCCACACATGTAGGCCTAATAGTGCCGCAGTTACGAAAGCCATTTAGATCTACATTTAGAGCGAATGATTTTACATAAAAAAAGTTTTGTAAACTTAAATTTGAAGGTTAATTTTTATTAACTAATGAAATGAATAGACACTAATATGTATGTTCATGTGTGAAAGTAAAAAAAAAATTGTTTTAGACCTAGGGACGTGACCTCATTTCACGATGTGTTCATTGCGTGACCTTTTTAATTAGACGCTATGAATGAAACTATTAGAATATATCTAAACACGGCTTCGCGAACGAACGCATGAAAAATGCTTTCGAAAAACAAATTTCAATGTTAATTTGATTAAAATATGAAATGAATGGACTATAATAAGTGTGTTCATGTGCTAAAGTATAAAACTATCGTTGCGAAGAGAAGTTCTATCATCTTACAATTTTAGACCTAGGGACGTTACCTCATTTCACGTTCGCTGTTCGCTGAATAGAGCGATGTGTAACATTTCGTGAATGTCTAATGAACGAATGTGCGTAAGGATATCTACGCTTGCTGATATAAAGAACGAACTTATGTAAAAAGCCTTTTGAAACACAAATTTGAAGCTTAATTTTGTTAAATAATAAAATCATTAGACTATATTTTGTATTTTCATGCGTCAAAGTAAAAACCTATAAGTGCAAAGTGTATTTCTTAAAATTAGATCTAGATCTAAATCCTTTCGATCTTTTTCTCATGTCAACATTTTAAACAAAGCCTAGATCCATAAAATAGTATAGTTGTAATAGACTTGGTGAACTTTATTTTTTTTAAGGGTCTTACGTTTGTTTTAGGGCTACAATACATACACTACGGCCTACGTTAGTACCCAAGGAACATTTCTGCCAAGTTTTATCAACATTGGTCAAGCGGTTTTGATTTCCATTCGGCTCATACATACATACATACATACATACATACGCCTTACTTTTCCTTTTATATATAAGAATATATATATATATTTATTTATTTATTTCCACATCTCTCATTAAGTAGTATTTATTACGTTTAGATCAAAGAAAACAATTAATCACCAACAATGAAGTAACTAATTGATGAACTCTTTTTTTATTCATGTCTTGTCAGATTCAATCAATAATTGTGCAAAGTCTTAACTTGTTCCGAAAATGCGAAATAGGAGGAAAAAAATGTTCAAACTTTTTACCAGACAGTCAGACAGACATAATGAGTTGATACAAGATTTGTACGAAATAGAATAAGAAATTATATAACACCATCCTTGTATACGGAAAAAATAAATTTTGTAAAAACTTTTTTATTTTGTTCCTTGTTTTTTTTTTTTAATCTAAGAGTTCGATAATACAATACGGTCTCAAGCTAGATACCATTGCCCAATTCAATATAAGGATCCATTTGTTAGAATTACCTTCCAGAATGTCAGGACCTACTCACGCAGTGTAACGTCACGCGTCAATACTCAATCTTAATCTTCACATTACTCTCCGACTCAGTGGCTTCTCAAACAGTGAACGCGGTGCTCTGGGGGTACTCGGGTCAAAGTTTGTTCATTGATTGATTAACAGATGCAAACTTTCTTATATACTTGCGAGCCTTGGACGCTGACTGCAGGGCTATAGAGAGAGGAGGATCCTAGCAATGGCATAGGGATGTCACAGAATGATCCAAGGTATCACATGTAAAGATCATCACAAACGAAGACATTTGAGACAAGAATTACTGCAGTCATTCATCATCATCATCATAAAATCATTTGAGTGAGGGCTTGAGAGGCTCAAATCCTCTTTTACAAAAGCCCTGGACAGAAACCCTGCTGTCTTGCGTAGTGCATTCATGTCACCATACAGGTCGAGAATTTTTTGGTTTGGTCGAGACGAGAGATCAGCAAGTCGGGGGCAGTCAAACAGAATATGAGGCACGGTGTCCTCTTATTCCGCGCAGCAAACACTACCACATGATCCTAAGATTTTGACTGAGTAAGAGCCAAGAAAGTCGATGTAGGCTCCATAGCCTGCTCTTCCAGAATCTATCGATGCCGACCCATCAGTGTATGCAAAAATAGCACTGGGCTTGAAGGTATTAATGGTCTCCAATGCTAGAATTAGAAGGTCGTTAGATGAACCTGCTATCTAATGTAAAATAAAACAACAGGAAACTAAATTCTATGGCCATATTACAAGGTCTTCGGGGCTTATAAAGACCTTCCTACATGAAAAAGTACCAGGAAAAAAAAAAGAGGCGGACAGAGAAAGCGAATGGAGGACAACATAAAAGAATGGAAGAGCCTGCCATTGAAAGAGGTTCTAAACAGGGCAAAAGACAGAGAGGAATAGAGAAACACATTTAAAGGGTCGTCGTCTGGAAATATTTGAGAAACCCTGTCTTCATGTGTTTTATTTTAAATCATCGTATAAGTTAATAAGTGACTTATACTTAGAGTTATTTATTTCATATTGATTTAAGAAAAATATTCAGCGCTGAGTTGCTTCTTTTTGTCTTTTGTTGGATAAACTTGTAGACCCCGATATGTCAGATGATTGGAGTATTATCCACATCTTTCCGAAATTCAGTCGTGATAATCATTATCAAAGTTTACGAAATATGGGAGTTTACGAAATATGGCTTTTGTGTTTCGATTCACTTCATTTAGTGTTTAATAGTCCATGTCGTTTGTTTTAAGAATAAATAAATAAAGACGTTACAGATACAAAAGGAGTAAATGATTAGGGTCATATAATTCTGAAAAGACACGAACATAATGCAGAAAGAAAATGTTAAAATTGCTCTTGAATAGAAAATAATATATGCAACGCATTTAAGAAGGCATGATTTTGAAAAGCAGCCTTAGCAAACCTTTATAGAATGAATTATTATCTCGCTTTAAAAAGATCAACAAATAGTTTGTTTGGAAGAGCAGTGGCTGAGTAGTTAAACGCTTGGCTTCCGAACAGGGGGTCCCGGATTCAAATAATGGTGAAGACTGGGATTTTTTAATTTCGGGATCTGGCGTGCCTGTGAGTCTACCCAGCTCTAATGGGTACCTGACATTAGTTGAGGATACGTACAGGCGGTTGGTTGTTGTGCTTGGCCACATGACACCCTCGTTAACTGTGGGCCACAGAATCAGATGATCTTTACATCATCTGCCCTATAGACCACAAGGTCTGAAAGGGGAACTTTACTTTAAATTTAGTTTATTTGACACATGGATAAAAAGGGTGTTTCTATCAATTAATACAGAAAATTTTAAAATATGAGTGAAATAGAAATTGAAATCCGTGATATTGTATAAGCATTTAAATACGTTCAAAATAATTGGATTCTACAACAGCTAGATCTCAACAGAACAACTTAATATTGTTATTGCTTCTGTTTCTTTTACACCTCATGTTGCAATACTTGAAAATTTTCTGTTTTCCTAGTTACTGATACAACTTGAGAAGGACTTTGTGATGTCGCAAAGACAAAAGGAAAATTACAATTTGTAATAGAACATCCAAGATGGCTTGAGAAATACAACAGTGGGAATATAAAAGAAAAAAAAAAGGTCTACAAAAATGGATTTAAATCATCTAGCGCTTTTTGGTACACTATCCAGCTCAGTCCTTAAACATTATTTCCTAGAAGAAAAAAAAGGAGGGTGAGTGGCGTCATTTTTTTTAATTTCGCACGCAGGCGGCCCAACCCTCGCGGCTGCCCTGGTTAATGATACCCCCCTCTCTCTCTCTCGTTTTTCTATCTCTTCCCTCACCTCTCTTCCCTCCTCCCTTACCTCCTTTCTCCAGTGCAATGGCTCGGAAGCGCTTCACCGCACAGCCACCGGACCTCCTCAACAAAAGCTCTGCTGATCTTTATTTTAAAAGAAGTTTCTTCAAATTATATCGAAGATTTAGTGTTTTTTTTTTTAATTGACCTACAACAATTTGGTGGAACTAGCTGTGAGGGGACACAACCTTTCCCAAACCGTGCAGCCTGTGGAAGAAGCAGACTTTTTAAAGGAGATTTTAAACTGCTGAAACTGTGCCATCACACAGACGTATTATTAACTATTTGCCATAAAAACTTAACTCTGCATACGGTCAATGTAAAGCCTACTGACAACATAATGGCTGTTGCACAAATGATGAATAAAAAGTTCTGACGGAAATCTTTACCAGTTTTGTAAAGATACCAAAGTATTTACGAGGATTAGCTTTATAACCAATACAACTGAAATGCCACTCTTGATTGAAAAGCAAGCACTGTCCTCTGAGGCTTAAACTCTTTATTGAAAAGAGCTGTCCTCTGAGGATTTTACTCTTTATTGAAAAGAGAGAACTGTCCTCTGTGGCTAGCGAACGAAAATCTCTGGATTTAGTAAGAATGTGCTTGGCATTTCTTCTATTAAGTTAAGAACAGTTTAATGTTTACATCGGACATTCACAACACGAACTAGTTCGGAGAACAAATCCAGAAATAACCAACAAGGTTACTCTTAAAGAAAGATAATTCAACTTTGATAAAAATCGATTTTCTGCACACCACCAGAGTCCGACATTCGAACAAATTTTACAGTCTAGCGATGGTCACACGACGCTGGCCATCCCTGGGCCGTGATGCGATGCTATCCACCATACCTGACCCATGATGTGTCATCCTATCAGCACATAGAGACAAATATAAATGCCTATATGAATTGAATCCCCACACGAGCTTTGATCGGATTCTCTAGCCTATAGATCTATGTTTAAATAACACTCCAATGCAAGACTTAAATTAGAATATTGTTCAGCCGGAGCCGGATATGGCCGGATAGTAAATTAAATATTTGGCAGGAGTCAAAGCTGGATACCGTTGCTACATGTTGTTTGAGCCAGGTAACCGACGTAACGTTAATATTTCAATAGGAGAGTCTAGATTATAGCTATATATATATTGAACATTTTGCATAACTTCTTCATAACATTTCTACGATATATTTTTAGTTTACTTTTTTTTCACCCTATTGTTTTAAAACTCTAGTACTCATTGATTTATTCACAGGTACTACAAGCTAATCTGCGAAACTTGTTTGTCGACGTACTATATATACATGTAATAATGTATGGTTGTATAGTGTACTAATATTAAAGGTTTTACAGGCAAGGAGCAGTCTGTGTTGTGTTGGCCACATGACACCCTCGTTACCGTGCGCCACAGAGGAGGCTGACCTTAACATCATCTGCCACATGAATCGCAAAGTCTGAGTAAAGAACGTTATTCTAATTAGATGCAGTTTTCAGTGCATCCAGCATTGGGTGCAGGATCTACATTAATAGCATTTTTGAGATACTTATGATGGTATTTTGTAATGATGCTATCTTAATTATGCGCAAAGAAAACTTGTAGGAATATTAGAAAGGTTGATATTACTTAATAAATATATCAAATAAACTTGTATTAAAACAGGTCAGCGTTTGAAATGTTTTCTTTGAGAAAGGGATACAACTCAAACCTCACTGGCTACTGTAGTTTATGATCTACTTGTGCGGAAGTCGACACTCGTTGTCTCCTCTTTATATGACTCCCCTCCCAAGCAAGCGGTGCATCATTAAAAAATAATTAAAAACAAATTTAAAAAAAAATACTTAAAAAAAAAAAGTCACGAAATTAATTTTGTAAAAAGCCTCAAACGACAATCTATAAGGGGGACTAATTCAGCCTATACCACCCACTTCAGTCAAGTACTATTTCTTTCCCTTGTTTGAGAGATCAGAACAAAGTTATTTATTAGAAATAGTTAATTAAATATTTTTTTTTAAATAGAGTCATGTAGTGACAAGTAAATGAAATAATTGTACGAAATTCCGGCTTGATCGGAGGAATAACGTTTTCAAACTTTTAACCAGTTAGACAGACAGACAGACTGACTGAATCGATATAAGCTTTGTAATTTAAGACATATAATTGTATGTATACTCTTGCTGCCATAGTGAATAAAAAAATCTCATTCGCAGAACTAATGACACGGATTTGGTTTAATCTGTTTGCATACATTACAATTTTCTTTCCATTTAAATACCTGAGCACTGCTCATCGATCAGTTCGATTACATTCAAACAAACATTACGACTAAATCAATAATTAGCGTCAAGATCAATCGAGATTGTGTTAGCGAGAAACTCTGTGTGACAGCTTCTTGCCAGATTTAGCTCTTTGACATGTGTGTGGGGACATTCTGTTTGTGGACATTGTGTGGGACGTGTGTGTGTTGACATTGTGTGAGGGCTTCCGTAAAGGCAAAACAAGCACTGAACAGGTTTAGGTCCTGCGAAACATAGTTGAACGATGCCTGGAATATCAAGGTTGTTGATCAGTTTTGTAAATTAAACAAATGTTTCGTAGCCTCCATCGAAATCATTCTGGAAAATAGTAAGAGAGTAAGGCATCTTGCAACAATTTGTCCAGATTCAGCGACATCTCTAAATCAAATCAAGCTGCTGTGCCACAAAAGAAGGTGGAATGTGGAATTTTTCAACATCGAGACGGTTATGAGATGAAGTGTGTATCTTATCCTCCCGGGCATGCTACCCTGCCTCATAGTGGCGCCCGGGTGGAAACGATCGTAGGAGAAAACGATTAGGCTAAAGGGTAGCGAAACAAGACTCCAGTGGGAGTGCCTAAGGGAGTGTGAGAGCATCCTCATTGCACTGTGCGGAGTTGTAAAAAAGCTCCCACAACCTTGTCACAATCCAGGCGCTGTTCCTCAAGGGGCCGTTACATAAATGGCCTGTTCTGCACGGTTAGCCTGGTATAGAAAAGGAAAATGGCGGGGGTCTTAGTGTACGTGACCTCTTGCTGCTAGTCTGACCCACACGCCAGACAAAACAGTGTACACTGTTCTCATTCAGGCCGGTGAGAGGGAGCTCTTGTTCAGTTTTGCTGGCCTAGAGTTCCAAGAGTAGAAGGCTCAACTCTACCTGACAGTTTCAAGAAGAAGAAGTGTATTTTATCCTAATTCTCTTTCTTGCACCCATATTATAATTATTCGTGTTTCCATGATGCATTACTTTGAAATAAAATTTACTGTTTACTCGATGTGACGGACAAAAACACATTCAAAGTTGTACACTTTGGGTGCAAGTTGCTAGTACAACAATCAACATTGGTCCTACAGATATTGAACAAATAGAAAAATCAAACTATTTATGCAATGATATTTCAAGCAATAGAGATGAATATCATGGTGTTGCATGTCAGATTGGAAAGCAGGAGCCGTCTTCCAAAAAAAAAGTACATCTATCTGAACAAATAAATCAGTTAGCCTGGAAATTAAAATCCATCTATTCAATACAATCATTGTCCCAACGGCCACCTACCCTTCAAGACGTGGAAGGTTGAAGAGGGAATGAGCAGTGATGGCTGAGAAGGATCCTACGAATAAAACATCGAGATAATGTTACCTATAAAGAAATATTTTCCCGCACGGGCATTTGAGGTCTCTTAGGCAAGTGTCGACTGAATGTCAATTGACATTTGTGAGACATCATTAGAAAAGAGGAATCACGTTTACTAAAGTCAGCCTTGACATGAAAGTCGTAAAGAGGAACGCAAAAACCTGATCGTCCCCGTCTGACATGATGTCACACGTTTTTAGAAGTTCTGAATATCATGAGCACTACCTGAGAAGGAGCATTGAAAGTCGCCGTAGACTAATTTCTGTGGAGAGAGCTTGCAGCCGAATGGCGCGCGATGGGCTTAAAGACCAACCGAAGAGGTTTTGCGGTCAATCACAGAAACCGTTTTAATACTGGTTTTCTGTAAAATAATGCTTTAAAAAACGTGCCTGCAAAATATTTCTTACAACTTTTCAGTCGTTAATGAGATATTGGCATTTTAATGTGGGTTTTAGGGACACTAAAAAGTCTTAGTCTCGTAGCCATTCGAGATGTGTTTCTTCCTAACTACAGGGGTCCGTGACGTCACTGTACTAAATTTAGTACTAAGCGAATTAAGTGTTCGCCGGATTAGCCTAGATCCAGTAAAGGTACTAGTATCGCGTTTTAGTCCATCGTACAACGTTGATCAGTCTACTAGACCTCTTGTTACAGTCCACGTTTGGTTTTTATGAATATGTGTATTCTATAAGCTAATCACAGTTAGCAAGCCGGTTTAACCTAGACTCATTTATCCGTACCCAGACAACAACAATATCGTGCAGTACACCTAGATCTAGTTTTTTATTTTCATTTTGGTAACTATGATTATCGGATGATAGTAAAATAGATTTATCTGCTAGAAACTTTGGTTGCAGAAACAGCTCCTTGACTATTGGAATTTACTTATTCAAATCCCCTTAGAATGATTATGTGTGATTGTGTGTAGAGATGGAGTGGGGAGACACAAGTCAAAGCTTGCTCATTGTAAGTACAAAATCAGCTCCCTTAATTTGTATGATTTAAGAGTAATCCCCATATTGGAAGCAGTTAACCTTAGTGAAAAGCTGATATCAATGAAGAGCTCAATTTGTTTTTCCTAACGCCAATGCAGTTTTAAAGCAGAATTGCTAATAGTTATGCAGTTTTAAAGCAGAATTGCTAAATAATAGTTAACTTTTATTTTTTTCTCATGTTAACAAATTTTAAAAGTAATAGGATATTATCAGAATATTAAATAAGACAACAAGAGCAAAAACTGCTGAGGTAATATATTTGACCAGCTAGGTTCAAGCTATTAAATATTTCAAGTTCTAATATTAAATTGTTTATCAAACTAAATAACTTTTGGGTGTTAATTTTTTTTTTAAATATCTTTGTAAACAGTGTCTTATTGGAAATATTTACATTATGTTTACTAATTTATAAATATAAACAAAATGTACATTCCGCAGTTATAATGATTAACATTTTCTTTTTTGTTGTCTGCGTCTATATGTTTCTCAACATTTTAAAAAAAAAAGCTACCTTCGCCCTTCAACTACTCAGATAAGATGTTTATGGGAGCGCCTTAAGTTCACACAGAGTTGCCTGGGGCAAAGCCCCGATCGCCAAGCGTTCTTTCTACATTTCTGAGCCTCAGAAACTCTTTTTTTGTGGCATCGAGAAAGCATAATTTTTCTCATAAAAGGAAGATTACAAGTCGAATAGAATTAAATTAAGACGTTTTTGGGGCATGTTGATACTAAACTGTGAGAGACATTTGAGATAGTAATTTTTATTTTTAAAAGTTGCATTTTGGAAAAGTTGCATTTTGGAAAAGTGCATTTTTTCCCACTTGGGTTTCACTCACTGGTGGGTGTCACCCTGTGCGGTCCGCTCCCCACCCCCTCTTAGTGACGCCACTGCCCCGACGTCCATATCCCATTAGAGACATGGTAGGTTAGGAGTATGTACTACTACTTTTCAAATTACTCCAGAACTAACCTGTTTAAGGTTTTGAAAAAACCTGAATGGACTAGATAAACGGAACATGTATTTCGAAATATCGAAATGTAGATTGTATAATTATATATAAGATAAGATGAAATAAGGTAAGATAATTTCATTGGTCCAATCAAAATCAAATGAACATTCAGATTGACTACAATTGACCATCTCAGCGTATCTACTGTAACAATAACAACATAGATTTTTTAAAGAAAAAAAAAAGGTTTATAGAGCCCTTTTCAAAATTATAAGTTCCACCTCAATTTAATCTAAAGTCTAATGGTCTCGCTTTGCGGTGTTTTTAAAACCTGGCTTCTTCAGTGTGTAATATGTATGCACCATTCATCGACGAAATTCACTTGATTAAATATGTATTTCACATTTGGTCAACATTATTTGCTCAATCTAACATAGTTTTGTAGAGGTGGGGGGGGAATAGGTAAATAGGCATGCCATTATGTTTAAACATGCCAACAAGAAAAAGTGCTTACTGGTCAATGATAGGAGAGGGTGTGATGTATCTGGATCGGGTTCTGGGGTATGGCCAATTATCAGTGGTCGATATCTGGAGGCCGTACTTTTGTTTCCAGGTCCAGGGATCTGATAACTGGCTATTATTGTTTCATGGCTCGACGCCTTCCCATTAGTAAGGGATTAATATTTTAGAACGCTGTAAGATGTCAACCACGAGTCTTTGTTCTTAGCCGACCATGTAGATTTTAAAAAAAATTTCGTCTGACCTACATAGAGCAGCCTGAATTTTTAAACAGATCTTTTTCAAATTCGTTACTGCGACTTCCAGACAGCAGACGTAATAAGCTTAATTAAAGGATATTATGTTTCGGGGCCGCCTCTGAGTTTGTGTGAAAACACAAACTCTCTTTGTACTTTAGCATTAAAAGATTATTTAAAAACTATTTAAAGGACAGTTATCCTAGGATGGATTTGCTTGGCCATCCGTAACACTGCACACATCCCTAATGTTCAGAATCAAAGACATTGTCATTCGAATAATAAGGCATTGTGGTTCCGTTAGGTTGTCATTGCTGAAAGTGATAATTGACATAAGCATTGCACTACTTATAAATGCTTCCAATGGTATGCATCTTAGGTAGTCTCCGGTAACCAGTCCAACTCCTGGCATTCACTTGTCACTCAAGAGATTGATTCCGGCGGAACTGCTTTCACTAAAAGGAGAAGTGTCAAAAGAGAAAACTGGCTATTCAACCGTCGGGTAGGATCGGCTCGTTAGTCCAGGATTTCTACCCACCTAGGAGTCACTAGAAGATAGAAAACTCCGAATCCAAACCTCTGCTAACTTTCAGCTCTATCCAAACATAAAAAGGGCCTCGTGGGTCAACCGTGATGAAAAATCAGAAGCCGGTGACCATAAGGCATCTTGCAGAGTACAAAGCTACAATCTAGCAGAATCTAAGACGCAGCTGATCCATAGCTGTATCAGAAGATCGATCTTACGTATTGAACTAATTGATAAAAAATGGCCCATTTCTTTGATAGTAAGCCTTAGAGTGTCAATTTCACAGGTCACGTGATCCTCAAAATATCATCGACTCTGATTTTACATCCTCCCATAAGCGACTTCATTATGTCCTGCAGACGTCTCCAGGGAGCGGGAAACACAGTGTCAAGGTCGTGTATTGATATAGAGTGGGTGTGTGTTTCTATGGTGACGGTGGGAAAAGGTCATCGATACAAGATAAGCGGCACTGTCGTCTGCGGTCTTAGGTACGACAGACGACTCCAGATTGCCGGAGCGAAAAGACGTATTTTTGAAATGAGTTAGATTTTGTTAAAAATAACATTTTCATTTATAACTAAAGTCTACTACATTTATTTCAGTTTATCTCAAGTTAATTTTGTCTATATTGTAAACAATTATGCACAAAGTTGTTCACAAAGAAGTTATTTCAAGTTTTATAAGTTGAAATATAAAACACCTACAGCGCTTAAGTTGTTAAAGTATGCACCACAGGTGAAGACCAAGATTTTAATCTCGGGATCCTAGGGCGCCTCTGAGTCTACCCAGCTCTAATGGGTACCTGACATTAGTTGGGGTGAAAGCAAACTCGGTTGGTCGTTGTGCTGGCCACATGACACCCTCGCTAACCGTAGGCCACAGAATCAGATGATCTTTACATCATCTGCCCTATAGACCACAAGGTCTGAAAGGGGAACTACCAGCAGTTTAGCGCTACAAGTCAACGACCGCCCACAACCTGTGTAAATTCCACAGACCATAGTTTGTTTTATTAGCTTCTAACGCTCCATCAGAATTGAGGATTATTATATCCTGCCTAAGACCTCCTATAAGACGAGGAAAGGGGGGGGGGGGGGGCTGCAGGTAGGATTGGAACCCATGACATCGAGACGAAAGTCCAGCGCTCATACCAAACCACCAGGCCGCCACCCAGTGTAGGTATCGCTTCGCTACAGAAGTAATGAACAGGTTATCAATATCAACATAACCCAATTTTTAGTTTTTGTTTTTAGCCATTCACACGTTGCGATGTGGTCCGAAAAAAACAAAAGCAATTGAATTATGCTCCAGTGAGGGTGTAAGCTAGACCGCCTGAAACATCCTCCCCTGGGTCACATCTGACCCGCTGGTCCTAGTTTGAAAACTACTGGAGAGTGTGCAAATGGCGTAAGGTGAAAATTGAATCACGGGACGAGAGGAAATCAAACAGCTGAGTGAACCGGAAGTAAGGTTCGTTAAGTTGGAACGATTCCTATCATAGGGGTGGAAGGAGCAGTCAGTATGTTGTCATTCCAGTGTTTCTCAAGCAGTAGAGGGCGTCTAGGTACCTGGTGACAAAGAGACGCGAAGGCAAACTTCACACTTTCTTATCTTATCTTATATAATACAGACGTTACTTCAAAAATGAAGACGATTACGTCCTACGCGTCATGCATTCAGTCATGCATATTTACCAGTGACTTACATTCTGCCAAGTCACTGGTTTTCCTGGCAAGCTCAGGCAACCCATTCCACGCTCTAATAGCGCTAGGATAGAAAGAGCATTTGTATAGATTTGTCCTAGCATATGGGACGAGAAGCGTGCCTGTATCTTTGTGTCTTTCTGAGTATTTTATTAAGTTTTGTTTTTGTATTTGGAGATTATGGTTCAGTGTTTTGTGTATAATTGCTACTTTACTTTTAAGTCTTCTATCCTGAAGGCTTTCTAAATTTAGTGATTTTACTTAAAAGTGTTACTCTAGTCAAATGTGAATATTCTAGAGACAACACTCAAACATTGTTGTAGTTGTATTGTAGTTATAAATCTATAATTTAATATTAATGTAATTAAAAATGTGATTATTACGAATGATTAAAAAAATATTATTTTACCTCCTAAGAACAACTAAGGCCTAATGGAAGTAACTTTAAGTAACTTGAAAACATGTATATCTATTGAATTCGGATTTCCGAATTATGAGAAATTTAGAAATTGCATGATCTTCAGTCTTAGAGATTAAACAAAACTCATAGACATAAATAAAGTACACACAATTGCAAGTCACAAATTTTCATTTTATTTAACTCTTTTATCGGCCAGTCTATATTTATTTATGTCTATGGGATAACTATATTCTGCCATTTCTCTAAATATTGGCGCAGACAATGGTGTTCAAGTTAAGTCAATTCATGTATAGTTTAAATAAGGCTTGAGTTCGAGGCCAAAGAGTAATGAGGAGTGCTGTAATTTACGCGGCTACGCAGCCCCGTCTGTGACCTACATATTTTGTCACATTCTACGAAAACTTATCAATTTACTTATATTTTACTACTTATGTATATTTATAATTAATTTCTAAAACATTTTTGGCTGGAGTTGGTCGGCAAATAAATACGTACACATTTAATCTTTCCATTCGGACATCGTTTTCCCGCTGCGTAAGGAAATAATAACAACAATTTAACACACCTAATCATAGGGACCCAAAACCGATTTTTTAAAATGGTCACACAGCTTATTTTTTAACTTATTTGAATAGAGCTCGTGATTCTAAGACCGAGGATACCAAATTTATGTCTGTAGCTTAAATATTAAGAAAGTTACAAATTTTTTAAAACGAATTTTTTGGGATATTTTTTTTGGCCTTCCAAACCCGTGTTTTTGAAGGACATTTTAATAGAAACTATAACGCCCTCAGAGATGAAACTTAGGAAAAACATTCATGTGCACACATAGAACACGCTCAATTTTTTTCAAGCTTGTCAAAAAATTATTTGAGTTTATTTACTTGTGCCGAATGTTGCATTTTATCATTTTTGGCATTTTTCAAAAAGGGAGGTAAAAAACACAAAAAATGTGCATTTTTAAAATTTTGTAACAAAAAAGCTATAAATGCTACATGAATGTACTATATGTCAAAATGCGGGGAATTTATAGATCTACAAGAATAAACTACTTTAAATAATATTTTATTTCAATATTTTGCTGTACTTATACAATAATATGCAATGGTTTACTAAAACTCTAAAATAAGCTAAACTTTAATGAGCTAAAAATATGACACCAGTATAGCAATAAGAACAAGTCACCGATCATAATTTAGATAATTCTTTCTTCTTCCATAATAATATTGAAAAACATATATTTATTTATAGGGACCTGTGTAAGTGTATTGCCAACCAATGATGGTAAAAAAAGACATACAGTCCATACATTTACTTAGATTTCTTGACATAATAATCTATAAAGCCATTAAGCTGAAAGCTATTCAATAATTTCTTATTGAATCTTTAAACTCTATAAGCTGATTTGATAAACTGAAAATCAGAACTCAATTTGTGTGCAGAAATAATTTTAAACAAGGCTTTTTTATATCTGCAATGTAATGACCAGTAAATTCTTTTCAGTAAAGCTCAACTATTCTAAACACATAATTTTTGGCATATTCACTGTCTAAACAAAGAATTCTACATGAAAATACAGGATATAAACTGTAATTCCCCAGGCTAATGAATTTTACCATAGAAACACATATATTTGTCATTATTTTCATTATCTTTATGTAGCAAATTTACACTGATTAGGTTGCATGAACTAGAAATATAGTATCAAGCTTGAACTTTTTTTTTTCTAAAATTCACAAATTTTTAACTAAAATTAACTCCTTTAAAGTATATTTTAAATTTAAAATATAAAGTATTAATACATCCCAATGCTAATGTGCTGTTATTACAATCTCAGCCATCAAACTGTGAGAAGTTTGCCTATCAGAAAAAGAGAAACATTAGTATTTATAATACTTGCATCAGAGCAAGTATCTCAATGACATGTTGATCAAAATAGAAAGATTCATTTTAGTTAGCTACTTTTCATATGTTCTTCTCAATTTAAGATTTCATTATGATTTTAACTTTCAACACATCCAGCTTAGTCACTTTTTTCCTTCAACATGATCAACCTTATAGACTTTTATGTAGCCTAAATCTTTTAGATGTCAAAGTTTCACTTTTTTTCTTAAAAAAAATATTAAAGTTTTTTAAAATAGTTTATGCAGCTATAACTATACTTTCTGAAAAATAATATAATAATTAGGTTCTAAGTTTATCATTGTTTTATTGGAAAATACTGTCTTGTAAAGCATCAATAATTAGTATAAATAGTTAGATGTCTTAAAAATATGTTCATATAAAACCTACTCATCTACTGATCTTAAGTTCATTACAGCATTATAATCCATTTTTTAATTTAATAAGAATTAAAATGAATTAATATGAATATGAATTAATTTTTGGTGTTTTTTTTTGTGTGGATATTTAGTTAATTGAAGACTACAAAACAGGTTTATAGTGATATTGAGAATTTTGAACTGAGATCAGTAGTCTAAATATAATACCTATTGAATTAGGGCTACTTCATTGTTATAAAAGAAGATCTTTTATTGCAACTAGAGACTATAAAACATAAACACATAGATATCTTTCTAGATATTAAAAATTCTTTTCTTGGACCTGTCTGAGCTATCAAATTAAAATAAAATACTAATATAGCCTAGAGGTTTTATTCTTGAAATGGGAATTATTATTATATTTTAAAATGCAGTTAGTTACTAATCAGAGTCTTTATCTATTATATTAGACCTAGGAAAACAATGGGAAGACAATATAAAAGAATGTTCTGACCTGTCATTAAAAGAGATTCTATGGAAAAGGACGTAGAGGAGTGGACAAAGACGTACAGTCATATAGATAATGTGCGGTGCCTCAACGATTCGTCAGACTAAGGGATAGTTCACAGTGAAGTAGTGTAGCCTATCGTATGATGAGCTTATAAAATCATCGAAAAGATATTTCAAATCTAAAAATTACATCTAGATCTATATAGACAATTAGACTTAGATCTTGATATATAGATATATATCATATGTATTATAATGTAGATCTAAATAGCCTGCCATATAAGCTATTATGCCTAAGATGGTTTCCTTTTAAAGTAAATTAAAGAAGCTATTTGACTATTTGGTTTTAAGTTTTAACGAATAACGTGATATTCGAAGGACCCTCGTTCCAGATGTCTAGACCAAGATTAGATCTATAATAGACTCTAGACCAAGATCTAGATCTAGGACTAGCCTCTAGATCTATATCTAGATCTATACATGGATAAGTCTGAACTCTCGTAGTCGTACTCTAGGTCTAGATCTAATTTGTAGTCCCTAGGCCTAGGTCTAGAACTCGAGAAATAGGTCTAAATCTAGATTAAGACTTTATCTTTGTGTACTGATGTCAATAGATTTAATTTAGTCTTATATTTTATCTATTTTGTATATATAATATAGATCTAGATCGAATCTAGTTAAAAGACCAGATCTACTCTATATTAGAATAGCTTCATTCGATGCCACAATTTGTTGATATTAGCAACGGATAAGGCCACTATGTGATGCGTTTCTATACATTTATTACAATTATAATTATTTATTAAATATCTTGAACCATTACTTTTTTATGAACTGTAAATCCCCCTCTTTAATTTGTATCAATCACTTTTACAAAATACGTTTTTAAAAAAATTAGGTTTACTTTCGAAGACATGACTCCTTAGAAACACAAAATACTTACAGATTTGTTACACATTAACCTTTCATTAACGTTGGAATATAAATTATTTTTTAAAATTCGGAATAAAAGAAGGTGAAAAAACAATAAATCTCTAATGGTTAACATCTTATTGACCCAACTGAGACATTTTTCTCACAAATTATACGATGTAGATTTAATAAAAATAATTTTTCTATAACGACTCGTGTGTTGCTAAGGAGCATATTTGCACATTATAGCAGACTACGCACACAGGCGAAATCGCTATTTTATGCGTCTTGTTCGGTTTAAAATGGGGAGCATGTCAACGCTTGTTTTTTAAATAAAATGTACACATTCTTAAAGAAAAATAGACGGGCTTTTCAATGGTGACATTAACTAAACGATTACATGTCTTTATCGTAAAGAAATTCTATTTTGTTTTTCATTTTTTAAATTTCTTTATATAAAAACAATGTTAATCAATTAGATATTGGTACCATTGTAAAGCTCGTTCATTTTTCTATAAAATACATATGTTCAAAAAAAATATTCATTTGTTGACGTACTCCCCATTTTACGAAAAAACAAACAAGGTATAAAACGATCACAGCCGCTAGCACGAATATTCGGTACGGTGATGTTACGCGTAAAGGATTATCACCCTTATTTTTTAACCTACAGGAAAAACGTTCATATATTATTAAAGGGCTTAAAATAACCTTTCTAACGGTACCATTTTTACTGTAATCGGATGTTTATACCTTAAGATATGGCAGGGTGAAAAACGCCTAAAACAAAAAAAATGTTACGCGATTTCTTGAAAAGTGCGATTTTTGCTTCGGTTTTGGGTCCCTGCCTAATGTAGGCCCAAGGCGCTATGATAACACGAAATGTAGTGAAGAATGTTGTTTATCTTATCTCATTTAATACAGAGTAAAAAGCCTTGCCTGAAAACCCCCCCCCCCCCATCCCAATCCGGCCCTGTATATACGATACATGTATTTATGACATATCTTTTAATGATTCTAGCCCCACCCTCAAATCAAGTGATTTGTAAATAGTATCAAACCTTATCATTTATTAGTCTGACCGTGCGTGTGTATCAGGGGCGTCGCTAGGAGATTTTCATCGTTTTGGGGCCCGGGGGGTTGACCTCTTTGGGTCCTCTGCAATTTGCGTAATATTTAATATTTAATGTAAAAAAAAAAATAACACCAACTTGCCTCCCCCTCAAGTGGAGGCCGGGAGGATGGTCAAATTTCCCCCACCCCTCTACTATCACCATAGCTACTACGCCCCTGGTGTGTGTATATCTGTGTTCTTACTAGAGAATGTTAGAAGTAGGTATGAGGATATGCAAGAGAAACACTTGAATTGTATTTATGTAGTAGTTGTTGTTTTTACAAATCTTATATTAGCTCTGTCTGTCTGGAGTATTTTAACTCTTTGTCTCCGTAATTATTTGCCACATTCTACTGAAATCAACGATGTTATCATCAATTAGGAGGGAAAGAGTTAAGTTTTATTTCTCTCACTTCCCTTTAGAAACTTTGCCACACTTATTCATTCTCAATGACAACACATGAATCAAAGAAAGTAAATTAATAGTCGTCATATATCTTTTTTTTTTGTTGATTTATATTGAAAATGTACTAAACTAAGCACCGTGTAGAGAATCTTTCGCAAATTAAATAACAACAACCTGTAAACGAACAACCTTTTTTTATAAGTACTTGAATACCTCAGTGGCTAGCACGTCGGCTTTCCATTATGGAAACTGGAGACCTCGAGCTGGAATTTAGACTTTAACAGGAAAACATTAAAAATGCTTATATGTAAAGATAAAAACTCCTTTACAGAACTCACAAAGCGATAGTTTTTTTCTATTAATTATTATTATAGCTTTTATATAGCGCTACTTTCATGCTTATAGCATGCTCAGAGCGCTTTGGTCCAATCTCATTTGTGGACCAGTGGGGGGGGAGGGGGTATCTAGGAGTTGGTTTCCCGTGCTGCCTTTGGGCGCTCAGTAAACACAACTCTGCCCGAGTCGGGTGTCGAACCTCGAGCCCCCTTCTAGGTACCCAAGCAAGCCAAGCTCAAGCCGCACTTAGCCTCTCGACCACTAATGATTGTTAGATTTTTTAAAATTATGGAATATTCCCCCCCCCCCACCCACACACACACTAGAATCCTGGTTAAGCGAATGCATAGATCTACTAGACTTTATAATGTTCCAATGAGCTGGTAAATGTCTTCTTAGCGATATACATCAACTGTTAAATTTCTAGGAAAATTGCTAATTGCTAGCGTCCAGGTTTCTTCGCCCACCCACCCTCCACCCTGTTTCCTTGTTCCATGAAGTTCTGACTTGAATAGAGGTATCGTAAAAACAAATGCAGCACAAAAACCTGCTCTTAATTACCCTCTCCTCCCTTCCCTCTTTAAAAAAAAAAACAAAACACAAAACACACTGTTATTAATAATAAAACTTTATAACACGCAAAATTCAAAAAAAACAATACTTGAAATAAAAACAACAAGGCATTGCATTATGTGTAGTTGTATCAATTAGTTTGGATCAGTCATGTCATTAAATTTATAATAGATCTAGACTAACAACAATAAATCTGTGCGATTAGAAATGTTTTTTAACCAATTGTGTTTCTTTAGCGCAGTTTCATGCTTTTAGCTTTCTCAATAGCTATGATCCTATCATTTGTCTGCACCAGTTGGAAAACTGCAGAGGGGAGAAAGAACGGGATGTCTGTGTGATCGCTTTTTAAATGTATTTATACAAAAAGTGAGCGACTCGAACTCGAGATGTAATACCTCCTCATTCTTCTCAAGCCAACACGCTAACCACTGTGCCAGAGAGATGTTCTTAATACATAATTACTAATAGTTGATCAACTAGCAGCTGATATCATGTTGGTTCCTGTATGGCATGTAAATCAAATAATTGTGCACAATTTCAACTTATCTGAGATTGATTGTGAGAGAAATAACGTGTACTATCTTTTTTTTTATCAGACAACATTACCTTACCTTACCTTACCTTACCTTACCTTACCTATCCCTTAGTCTGTTGGACCGTTGGGGCACCAAGCAAGACTTGTAGACCGTCCTTCTCCATTCCTCTCTATCCTTTGCCCTGATTAGAACTTCTTTCAGTGGTAGGCCCGTCCATCACTGGGCGAAAGGCCTTCTAGACTAAGGTCACCGGCCAGGACGAAAGAGTCCCAGGATGGACTACAACGGCCACATGTTCAGCACCAAGGCGAACCACCTAATTGGAGGTACTCGGCTCTGGTGAAGTATGGAGAGGGATGGGCGCCGCCATGCAAGTATTTAGCCCTCGCTACACCATTTGAGACAGACAGACATTAACCTTGTAGAATTGTCTACATCTGCATAAATGTATTATTATTAGTCAAGATCTAAGAAAAATTATTTTGATGTGATTTTCCTTCAATATAAGCTTTTTTTTAAATCAATTTTATTTGTTTTTATTAGAATGTGTCCCCCCCCCCTTTGCTGGTCTAATACGACTACAGCAAATTGAAAGGAGTTTTGGTCAGAAATGTAGAAGCCAAAAAAATCGAGTCAGGTGGTTTCTGTATGCCACCACTGGATGATTACCTTCGTGTTTACAATTGTGAATTGTCCGCCCCTTGATGCTTCTTCCGTTTTTTTTTTCTTGGCTCGCGATGGCCATCGCAGATACATTTTTTTTTTCTGGTTCACAAATTTCTTTTTTCGGTTTGGCCACAGCACTGTTTCGTACCTGGCCAAACTACTTGTGTTGCCATGGTCACGATGGTGTTTGTGGGTGCACAATTCTCGTATGTCTGAGAGAAAGCGTGAATAAGTGAAGTTTTATGGGAATTATGGGGGGAAAAAAAGACTGTTTTATTAATCATTATTACAAATTGGATAGTTAAAAGTTGTTGTTGAATTGTTTTATTAGGTTTAGCATGAAGGAGGTCTCTTGATCCAGTAGGTCTTAGATCGAATCCAACAGTAGACTTGGAAATTGGAAATACTGATCTTTAGTGTGCCCGCCATTTTTTGTTTAAGGACGCCAGAAGAGAATCACGATAAACCAAATGTGGGTCAAGGCTTTGCGATTTGTTTAATTACCAAAATCCCTTTAAAGGAAAGCAGATTTTGTATACATACTGAGAATGCGCGGTGTCTGAGTTGTTAAGCGTTTGGCGTCCTAGCATTGGGTCCTGGGTTCGAATCTTGGTGAAGACTGGGATTTTGAATTTCGAGATTTTGTAGGGCGCCCGAGTCCACCTTACTCTAATGGGTACCTCACTTATGTTGCGGAAAAAAGAAGGCGATTTGTCGTAGTGCTAGCCACATGAGACCCTGATCATTAACCGTTAGCTATAAAAACAGATGACCTCAATATCACCAGTCCCAAAAATTGCAAGCTCTAAAAGGGAAATTTTACTTTTTTGAGAAAAACTTGTTACGTTTTTTATTCTTAGACTCTAAATTTCTTGCATTAACTGCATCACATCACTCTCCACTGCTTCAATGAAAAACAAATTAAATTCCTTGCCTTATTCCAGTGTCTCAGGGCTCAGAACGTTTGGGATAGAGACGAGGCCAAAGACCGAGTACTCGAGGGACCCCCGACACACACACACAGATCTTTTTCTTCACTTCCAAAAGGCACAAGACGCAGAGGAATACCAAATAGAACACGGCGACAGAGTGTACTAGATTTTCATATGCCAGTGTCTCAGGGCTCAGAACGCTCGAGATACAGACGAGGCCGAAGACCGAGAACACGAGGGACAACCCCCACACACCTCTATTCCTTCATTTCCAAAGGCACAAGACGCAGAGGAATACCAAATAGAACATGGCGACAGAGTGTACTAGATTTTTCTTATGCCAGTGTCTCGGGGTTCAGAACCCCCGCGCTAGTGACGAGGCCGAAGGCCGAGTACACCAGTGACCTTTTACCACTTTTCCTCACTTCCAAAGACACAAGAAGCAGAGGAAAACGAAAAAGAACATGGCAACGCAGTGTACTAGAGGAAGATGAGGGGAGTAGCCCGTCCGCCCTGCTACCACTCGAGGCTGGTCTCAGACTACCAATAGATTATGGAGATCCACGAGTTTATACTGAGGCCCAAATGTTCCACGTGGGACACATGAGACATGATAATAATTTATAACTTTTACACTTAAAAAACCACGAAGAATCTGAAAGTGATAGTCTTATGACTCGTAGTCATGCATTAATAAGCAGAAAAAAAATATATCACTTCTTGTTATGACAATCGTTTGTGTTATAAATCTCCTAGTTTTTTTAAACGCCTTTTCAGTAATATATTTTCCTCAATAGTAACAAATAACTGCTCCACTCGACTAATCAATCATGGGGGAAAATGGGAAAACTATTTCAATATGCAAATCCTCAGCTTACCAGACAGCACGGTAGACAACAAGAAACTATCGAGAGTTCTTCCCCCTTGCAACATTAGCGTGTGTCTGCGTTCGGGAAAATCTCAATTGATATCCATGACAGGGGGCGGTAATTTAAATAGTCGATACAAGGGGAGCTAAGCAGAGGATGAGGTTTATGCAAAACAACAACCCCTCCCCCGAAAAAAAAGGAAAAATCTGGAGATTGATACGAAAAAGAGATTCGAGGAAACGAGACCAGACGCAGATAAAATACAAACAATGAAAATAACGAAACAAAAGAAGAGAACTTTCAAAGATTTCGTCTAATTCATTGTCTTTTCTTCTTCCTGTTTAACTAATTTTTAAAAAAAGAATATTGAATTTTATTCTAAAATTAAATCATTTATAAAGAGGTAATGGGAATCTCTGTATCAGGTTTAAGTAAATAATCATTTACCATAATTTATTTCAAATGTATGTAGTGCATAGATACATTTATAACGTGCGTGCGTGCGTGCGTGCAATTAGTACAAATAGAAATGTGTAGATCATAGCAGCAAATATGCAATTTCTTAAAAGCAGAAATGTTACAAACATATTCTTAAGAAAGACGTAGTACATTTTAAACTATAGAAGGACACTTTCTAAAGGAACACAATAAAGGTTCTTTCAATACAGTCGATGTCCGGATTTTTTAATTCTCTCCGAAAAAAACAAATCTTCGCTAACCTTGTAGAGGGAAGAGCTGGTAGAGCGATTGGCATCCGAACCCAGGGGCTTCAAGTTCCCATCCGAGTGAAGAATGTGATTTTTGAACCTCAGAATTTTCGGTACGCCCCTGAGTCCATTCAATTCTAATGGGTACGTGACTTATGTTTTTAAATGAAAGGTAGTTGGTCGTACTAGAAACATGTCACCCCCCTCACCTGGTAATAGTTAGCCATATATGCAGATGACCCTCACATCATCTACCCCTTAGATCAAAAGATACTAGATGGGTAATCGAACGTAATGTACAAAATTCTTTTAAATTTAGTATGATATGACTTACGAACCTACAATAACTTAACAAGTACGCGAAATTTTATTGTAACAAAGCTATGGTATTCAATTTTGTTATTTCTGTAACATGTTTCTAAATTAATTATCTTTCGCTTGGTTTTTAGAAAAAAACTAAAATAAAAACAAACTGTGTGCAGATGCTTAATGGAATTATAAAAGAAAATACCGGTACAAAATATATTATTTCCGCTATTTGGAGTAATGGATTTTAGACACGTTATCGATTGAGCTATTTTATAATGGTTAATCCTTTACCTCTGTTCATTTTTCATCAACTCACTGTAGCGTGAATGTAGGCTAAATGAACAAAGTTAAATTATGAAAAGAAAATTTTAAAAAAATAATAATTAAATAAACTGAGCACACAAACGCACACACACACAAAGCATTACATTCCAAACATTAATATATGCGTGTGTGAGAGGGTGGAGTCTGTTGCACTTGGTTAGGACCTTACTGAATCAGAGCTGGATTCATAGTCTAGAGCAGTGGTTCTCAACCTTTTAAGCTCGGCGACCTCCTTTTACATTCCATCCCCTCTCAGCCGCGACCCCACCCCCTCATACACACCCATACAGCAATAGAAGAGTAGACTATAACAAACCATATTTTCGTTAGGTCTTAGGCGACCCTTGGCAAATCGTCAATTGATCCCCAAGGGGGTCGTGACCCACAGGTTGAGAACCCCTTGTCTAGAGGCACGTTCCTAATTAAAGTGACCTTTTCTTTTTTTTAATTACATATGCAATGACGAATTCATACAGTTCTCCTCCTTCCCTAGTGCTGTTAGAGAATGGAATGGGTTGCCTGAATCAGACTGGAAAACCAACGACATAACAAAGTTTAAGTCATTGACTTAAAAAAAATGAAAACACGTTGGACATTACTGTCTTCTCTTCTGAGGTAACGTCTGTAATTTATAAGACTAGATCATGGCTGCATCAATAAATTTAACTTTGAAAGTAAATTGTTTAGTTGGCAGCATGGGAGTTCCAAAATGGCGCCCGTGACTCATGCTAGTCTTCTTTATTGTCTACATCTCTCACCTCATGTTTTTTTTTTTCTTGCCATCTGTTTCTCATTATGATTTCGTTTTCTTCTGACTCAACATTTCCCCA
>JADKLZ010011626.1:0-41233 GCA_021533235.1 Biomphalaria straminea | reverse complement strand
AGCCGTAAGGGTAGACTATATATAAGCCGCACCACATCACGCTCACGTGCTAATCCGTCTCTAACGCTGTCATGGGCCCCCAACAATAACAATTCAGTATGTCCGCTTTTAACACTGTGGGCCTTATTTTTATTACAAAACAGAATATTACTTATGTACTGTTTGCCTACTGTTGTATATACTTCATTGTTATTGTTCTGCATAAAAGATTTCCTTTGAAGTTTAAAAAGTTTAAAAGAAAATACTCCCATGGCCTCAAGATGTCTATGCACAGAAGCATATAAAACACTTAGGCGAAAGTAATCAATCCAAAGAGTTTATTTTGTATTCAAACATCGACGTCTAATCGGATTTTATTAGGAAAATGTGTAGTTATCAAGTTTGTTACAATAAAATCTCCGATCGCGGGGCCCCCACAGGCGCTCCACTTGCCACCTCTAAGGCCGCTACTGCTGTATATCATACAGTTTTATTCGTGGCAACAAAGAGAGTAATACTCTTTGTTTTTGCTGCAAGAACATGTTTGATCTCTTTAATCCGCAACAAATTTATTTAAGATTTGTATTTTAAAATGTAAAACTAACTTTAAAAAAACAACAACTTTGATCTCTGTGGGAAAATTTTTTGTTTAAATGTCAACAAAGTCAACGTACTGATAGACCTAGGTCTAGATTTAGTATTTGATATAAATATAATCCATAAATGTTGAAAAAAATACACCTGTTGACACTATTTGTCAATAAAATATATTAATTTATGTATTTTGAAACACCCATTTGGTGGCCCCCCTAGGTGGGGGCCAGGGGGGATTTTCAAAACCTCCCCCCCTCCACCACCCCCCTACGCTACGCCACGCCACTGGTGCTAGTTATTTAAGTTATTCCATTGATTATAGCGGTGATATTTAATTCTTCACGCATATATTAAGGGAGATAACAAGAAAAACTACATGTGATGTTCGAGGGAAACAATCACAATTTATTAAAATATTTTTATTTATTCATTTGTAAAAGTTTTATTTTGTTTATATATATATTTTTAATTTGTTAATAAGCATAATTATTTATAATATTTATGTAATAAATACATACTTAAAAATCTTGGGAAATTATCCTTGAAACTTTTTTTTTTAAATATATTTATAAAAATATTATAAAGTCATGTAATTTTGTACAAATTAATGTGTAAGTACTTTGACAAAGTGAATCTTTTATGGTACGTTTTAGCCCCCGATTAAGGCTAATTAATTCTATGCAATTTGTGGATGCGTTTAATACGCTAAATCAGGGTTCGGCAACCTTTTCAGTCGTAAGATACGAAAATTACAATTTACAAAATTTCAACGTTTCTAAAGAGCCACGAGATTTATTCTTCCAAACTTTCGTAAGAATTCTTTAAACTGACGATGATAGAGTACTTTTAACAAAATGATGTTTAAAATCTTGATTTACAAATTCATTACCTCAACTATTTCATCCGGAAATGTTTGGACACAAATCGCTTTTTTGGTATATTATGCAGTGAAACGTAAAAAAAAGTCCGTGGTTTAATTTTGCGCTAAAGAATCGTACTTGCCCCTTTATTTTTTCCTATCATACTTCTGGCTCCATCAGTTGCTATTGAAAGGATTTATTTATATCGATTTTATTATCTTCAATGTATTTTCGCACGACATCAGCTGTATCTTTTCCGCTGGTTTGTCACGAGAGCGTTAGCAATCCTAGAAATTCTTCTTTTGGAACTTGGAAAGACATAACCTGACAAAAAGGCAAACTTGTGCTGTGTCTTTTATGTCATAAGACTTATCCATATCAAGTGATTAGGCAGAAAAAAATTGAATATCTTCCACATTCAAATATTTCAATACATGGAGAGGGGTGAGCTGAAAAGCAAGTACAAGTGGCTGAGAGATAGAATCGATTCAGAACAATTTTTAAAAGTTGTTTTTTTCAATAAAATAGGTAATATTTTCGCATGGAACTAAAGAACCGTAGCCAAACATCCAAAGAGCCGCATGTGGCTCGCGAGTCGCAGGTTACCGACCCCTGCGCTAAATCAGGGATGTCAAATTACGGCCCGCGGGCCACTTGCGGCCCGCCGAAGTGTTTTTTGCGGCCCACTGAACCCCAAATAAATCATTGTAAATATCTAGAAATTATTTAAACTTTTGATTCTTATCACTTGTAATGGAGAGGCTAAAGAAACATTGTCTCTAAACGTCTTTCTAAAGAGTTTTTTTAAAAAAGACGAAGATTATACTTAATAGCAATACTATATAAATTCAGTAAAAGACATAAGCCGTGGCCAGTATTTATTCAATCCTATGGAGAACTGTGTTAAAAGAATTGGGTTGGGTTGTACAAGATGGCAATAGTAATGAGTGATGAGCTTTGACTGTGAAAAACAACCTTTTTAATAAAATAAAGAAAATATCTAAACCATAAACTAGTAACTGTAAAGTTTACAGAAAGCTACAATGAATTTGTTTACGGAGTTGTACATCATAAAATCTATATTATACTAAGGGGCCGTCCCTAGGCATAATTAAAGTATACGCTGTTAAGGTCTTTGATAGATAAAAGTCTCGCACAGGGGCTACAGTTTTATATCAAAGAAAAAGAATAGCGAAACTTTGCTCAATGTTATTTTTCGAAGTACACTAGATCTTTAGTAAATTGCATAATTTTCGTTTTTTCATTTATTCTGTATATTCTTATATTATTCGGGGCCACCAAATTCACTTGTCCTATGGCCTCCAACTATTCCGAGCCGGCCCCGACTGGCAGTCTCGAAAAGTATGTGAAGCTTCGGAATTAAAACATTCTGTTGTTCGGTAACACAGTTGTATTCACTGACCAATCATTAGATCAATATGGAATATCAAGGTAGAAATCGTTAGGTTCCTTGAGTTGAAGATGACCACATGTTTATCATCGCAAGCACATGAAATGTATGTGCATCTTAAATCTTTTCAAACAAAGCATATATATATATGTATATATATATATATGTATATATATATATGTTACTATGTATATATATATATATATGTGTGTGTGTGTATGTGTGTGTGTGTGTGCGGCCTGCCTAGTCCCTAAATTTCATTAATGCGGCCCTCGGTTAAAAAAGGTTGCCCACCCCTGCGCTAAATAATCAAAAATTGTCAAAATAAAGAAAGGAAAAATCAAATTCTTATTCGTACATATACTTACTAGTTACATATACATCTTTAAACTGTTACAGATATATTCATGTATATTACCATTTGGTATCAATAATATACGTTTATGTCTATAAAAATAAAACTTTGTTTATATAAAAAAAAAAAAGAAAGAAAGCCCAAAAAGGGGCATAGCCCAAAAAGAGGCAAAAGCCCAAGGATTCCTAGGATGTTAACTGCTCGACAACTGATGTCCAAAGCTAAAAAGCTGAGGTTTCCTAAAAACAAATATAATCAAACTAGCCATATATAAGCAGCGGCCCATTTGTTTAGCGTGGGCTCACAATTTGAGTATCACTTTCGATATATTCACTGCAAGTGCTTTCTAACCGATTAAATGAAATAATAATTTTATTAGTAAAGCGAATGCGTTAATGTAAAAATAGTATGAATGGAGCTATTAAAATTAGTTAATCGACTTAATTAAAATTAAAAAAAATAAAATGCTTGTGCTTGACGGTTTTGAATTCTATTTGTAACATACGCCTTACTCTCTAATTCATAGTATAGATTAGGAAAGAAAATACATTGATTAGCAGCACACGCATGAAGATGTTAAACAAAGTAAGGAAAGTTATATACCCGAATTCATTTGCGAATAGTCTTGTAATTACGAAAATGAACGGTCGGATAAATATTACTAATCTAAAGAGTTGCTTTAGTGTTCTGTTAGTTCTATATTTGTAGGCAATTAAATATAAAGTCTCTTTAGTCCTCCTATAGTCTAGACAAACCACATCTCACGTCGGTCTTATAGTTTTGCAATTCCATTTTTTTGCGTAAAATTATTGTAGGCCTACTATTATTGGCTTCGGATGTATTCTTTGTAAATTCTCAGATGGTTAAATTATAGTTCTGTAACAAAACAAAGTTACAAAAAAGCTTATTGAACAAAATGTTATGTATCAGTTATGAACTTTTTTAAAAATATTTTTTTCGAATACATTTTTTTTTCGGCGGCGATCATCAAAGTCTAAATCTGAATATGTTAGGTATCTTATCTTTTAAAGGAACAAATCAGTTGCATTTGCAATGTAGTAAAACATTTTTCAAAAGGTCCCTTTTTAGCGGCCCCCGTAAGGGGAAAAGCCGCTATTAATTTTGTGCAAAATGTCCGCCTGTGACACTCAGGGCTCGAAAACTAGAAGAGATACGAAACATATTATTTCACCATTAAATGCGGCTTGAAAAGTTGCAGGTTCAACGGCTACTTTTGGTTTTCTAAAAGCAAACCGTTTAATTTATAAAAATTAATTATGGAAGCGATTTTTTAATACCAATAGCCTACAACAATTCTAAAACAATTACGTAAATTTAAGGGAGGAAATGTTACAATAAGAAATGCACTACCAGAATCAATATCACGCACATTTTTAGCGGCCCCCGTAAGGGGAAAAGCCGCTATTAGGTTTGTGCAAAATGTCCGTCTGTCCGTCTGTCACACTCAGGGCGCCAAAACTAGAAGAGATACGAAAAATATTTTTTCACCATTAAATGCGGCTTGAAAGGTTTAGGTGTAACTGCTACTTTTAGTTTTCTAAAAGCAAACCGTTTAATTTATAAAATTAATTATGCAAGCGATTTTTTAATAACAAAACACCAATTCTAAAACAATTACGTAAATGTAAGGGAGGAAATGTTACTATAAGAAATGCTCATAGATAGCAGATATTACGCACATTTTTTAAAATGAACTTTTAGCAGCGGCTTTCGTGTAGGCCCTACTAGCGTAAAGCCCGAAAATGACATGATTCTAAACTAATTTCTTTAATTTAAAAAAAAAAACAGATTTTTTTTTTAAATTGTTAAGTGCCCCCATTAGAATGAAAGACGCATATTTTTGTGCGTTATGTCTGTTGGTTGGTCTGTCCGTCACGGTTAGAAAGAAAAAAACACTAAAGGCTTTTGAAAATATGATTTGACCTTTACAGTTCTTTCAGAAATATTGCGATAGTTTAAGGATGGGAGCATACAGGAATTGAGACAGGGACCAACGATAAATCCGAACTAAAGTCTAGTGCGCAAACATCAAGATAAGACAGGTTTATACCCTGCTCGCCATCCTCCGTCGTCCAGCGAGAAGTTAATTATTTTCAACTTAGAAGGAACATCCGAAACATCTTGCGAATAGGCGGATCTGACAGGGATCCGACTCCGACGGGGGCAGCCTCTGAGTTTGTGTATCACACTTTAAAGAGGAGAAACGTGACAACGATTGCTGCCACGATCTCAACGGGATGTACCGAATCAAACGGAAAGAGACGAATGAAGAAACTGAAGTCTGTTATGTGCCTGAAGCATATTTGATCTTGTATGTACCTGTTACCAGTCAGTAACCAGTGCCTCAATGAGCCGGACAGATCAAGACAATGTTGGGTCTGCGTCTAAACCTGTTGCTGTAGACCTTAAGACCTCTACCTATCTGCCGGTGCGCACGAGGGAAATTTAAAGCTCGACCCACTCTAAATCTAAGATGTCAAGAGAAAGACATCTTCCACTTGAACTCGATGAGACTTATGTCCTGGACGCAGTAGCGGTCTTAGGGGGTGGCAACTGGGGCAACCGCCCCAGGCCCCGCGCCTAAGGGGGGCCCCGCGCTGGGAGATTTTATTGTCACCAACTTCGAAAACTAAATGAGTGGCCATAAACAAGGACTTGTTACTCAATATTTTCCCAGTATACCAAATATACCAATTGCTATTGAAGATTACATTATTTATTTTCGAAATACCGTTTTGTTTCGGTAAAGACAGACGAGTCTTAGAGGCTATCATCGTTTAACGTTCACAATAAAAACACATAAGTAGAATCAACCATTCCTAATCGTTTCGACGTCTAATCGGATTTTATTTGGAAAATGCGTAGTGATAAAGTTTCAACTACTATTTGCATTATGAAAAATTGTATATGAAAAATACATTTGTAGTAACAATAATGGAACTTTTGACCAATTGATTATTTAATGAAAATAATCAGTGCTTTTTTTTACCGTCACGTCGTACGGCGTACTTCACTTTTTTCAATGTGGGGAAAAAATATTAATTTTCTTGAATTTTAGCGTCTATTAATTTATTAATAGTTAAAAAATTAGGCAATCAATTTATTTTATTTTTTTCATAAAAAAGCACTGAAAATAACTAAACAATTGTACGGTGTATTCTCGACTGTCGCTGGTGATACGTTCTAAGACCGCACGCAAAGGTCAGCTTTTCGCAGTAAGCTGTTTAATTTCATAAACGTATAATATTTTTCGGATATAAACAGTATCACCAGTTGGTATGCTTATACAGTTATTTCGGCAAATCAGCTTCCAGCATGACATATTATTAAGTTTTCTTTTTCCAATTGGCTACTGTGTGAACGTGTTGAAAAAACAAAACAAAAAAAAAACAAAAACAAAAAAAAAACGCGGGAGTATTTTTAGCGGTCCCAGAAAGGGGAAAAGACGCTATTAGTTTTGTGTGGAATGTCTGTCCGTCCATCCGTTGCGTTTAGATCTCGTAAACTAGAAAAGTTAGTGAAAATCCGACATCATAATATTTAAGACCATTCAAAGTTCTGATGCAACGGCTACTTTTTTTTTTCTAAAACCGAAAAATCTAATTTTTAAATCACTTATGCAAGCAGTTTATTTCAGAAAAATACACCACTTTTACAACTATTCATTATTAATGTTAACAAACACCGAAAGCTCTGTAATATAAGCCACATTATATTACCCTTTTTAAACAGGTTTATATGAAAACTTTTTTTTTTCATTTTTTTTTACATTAGTATTGCTAAGTTAAGTAAGTTTTGTTACTACATTTACTACTACTACATTTAAGATAAGATAAGATAATTTTATTGATCCAATCTAATGGAAATTCAGTTTGATTACAACTTAACAACCTCAGCGTAACTGCTGTACAAAAACAATATTGATGAAATATTCGAACAACATTCACATACATACAAACACACATGCACATTCACAACCAGCGCTTTATTAATTTGACTTCTATGTACTTCTCGATGACAGCTGATCTCGTAACACTCTGATCGAAAGTGGGACAAAGGAGTTTTTAAATCTTTCAGTTTTCGGCTTGATGGAAAGGAGACGACCACTTCGTTCAGATCTTATGTAACAGTGGTTTAATGGGTGAAGGTTGTCTTTAAGAATTGAGTGATTTGGAAATGCATCTTTCTTGGAAAAGCTCTTCAAGAGATGGTAGCTGTGCTTGAGTAATATACGATGCTTTTTTAATTAGTCTATTTAATCTGAGTCTTTGTGCCAGTGGAGTATTACCTTACCAGCAGGTGATGGCAAAGTTAATAAGACTGCTGATGGTTGCTGTGTAGAATAGTTTGATTATCGTTTTGTCTATGTTAAATTTTCTTAGCTTTCTGAGATAGAAGAGACGCTGGTTAATTTTCGTGTATAGATTTTGACAGTGTTCACTCCATTTCAGTTTGTTGTTGATAGTTGTGCCTAGATATTTATATTCTTGTACTTGCTCTATGTTTTGGTTGTCTATTTACGCAGAAAAATCTATTTAGTAAGCCTATGCATATAAGTTGGACATAATTTAAAACAACAATTAATAAGTAGTTTTTCATATCACGTGTCATAATGTTGTAAAGTAATTAATAAACTTCACTGGGGCACTACACAAGATCTGTCAACCTTCTTTCTTCATTCTACTCTGTCATTTATTTGTCATTGATAGAATTTCATTCTGATGTTCTTTCTAAAAATATTGAAACCTCCTTTTTTACCTGTCTGGGTTGACCACTTCAGGGGCAGATTTTGAGTTTGTGTCTCCACACAAACTGTCCTTGTAACCTTGTTTTTATAAATTATTAAAAAAAAAACGTGATACAGCCTTTCCGAAAAAGTCGGGTCTTCGAAAGTAAATGGACCACTGTAACTCCTATAGAAATAAAGTGTTTCTTTATTTTATCATAGAATTTCATTGGTTGTCCTATAAAATAAACAATATAAACGAAACAAAAATTGATCTAAAAAATACAAAACATATAGAATATATAATTTCTTTTATAAATTGACATTATTATTATTTATTAATTTATTATTAAAGAACATCCTATTGGCTTCAATTAGCAGAGTGGGAGAGGCGACATACTATTAGTAGTGACGAGTGTTTTTTTATTAACCAGCAGTACCCTACGTAATGTTCTATGTTTTGTTACAAAAATAAGGCCCACATCTTAGGCGAACATACTGTATTGTTATTGTTGCAGCATTAGAGAAGGATTAGCCCGTTAGCGAGATGTGGTACGATATATATATATAATCTACCTTTACGGCTAGGGGCCCCGCACATGACGCTCGCCCAGGGCCCCGCGCACTGCTAGGGCCGCCCCTGCCTGGACGTGAGACTGTCAGCTGAGGATGAATGCGGCATATCGGACTTTGTTTGCAAAGTGGCTGCATGTGAACCTGAACCTCCCTTGAGAGACGTCTGTCGAGAGGGTCGCTATAATTACTTAATTATTTTTTTCAAGGTGGGGGAGGTTGAATCTTGGACCCCCCCCCCTTTCTGGTTACGCCCTTGAATACAGAGACACAAAAATTCCTTTGTTCCGCAGACAATGAAATAATTATATACAATTCGACGATCTGATTTCATGTGTAATGTTTACAAAAACTATTGTAAACATATTTTTCGTTTTCTAGTAAGACAATTTCCTCATGGATAAAATAGCGTATTATTGTTATTATTATTTACCACTAGATATATATGTAAATATTGTATGTGTGTTTGTGTGATTTCAATGTCCCCCCCACCCCCCGTTCTTTTTCCGGAGAAAATATCCTGGTTACGCTGATGAATCAAGGTAAGGGGAAACTACCATGAAAGTGTCGAAAAAGTGGAACAAAGATGGCGACATACTTTACGCATAGGTCAGCAAATGCAAGCAACCATTGAGATTTTTTTTCCCACAAGCCTTTGCGGGCTGAGAAATAATGTAACAGTGCAGTTCTTTCTGTCACTGAATGAAAGTCTTTCAGGAATGTAAAAACATTGCTTATCATTTTTCTTATTAGTCTAGTTCTAAAATATTTTGTTGAATACACAAAAATGCAAGTAATTATTGCTTTTCTCTTCTTTGGAGTACAATTTGCACATTCCAGACTTGAAAGGGACCCGAGTGTTCCATGTTACGATGATAAGCGTAGACCTCAAAGATGTCAGCCGCCGTTTGTAAACGCAGCTTTTGGTAGAGTCGTGGAAGCAACAAACACTTGTGGAGTTCGTAGAGTCACAGAGTACTGCATGCAGACTGGTGTTACTGGAGATCTCAGACAATGTGCCAAATGTGACGATAGCCACCCTGATACTCGGCACCCGCCCGAGTTCTTATCGGATTTTAACAACAATACCACTAAATTTACCAGCTGGCAGAGTGAAACTATGCTAGAAGGAATACAGTACCCTAATGTTGTAAACCTTACTTTACACCTCAGTAAGTTATCTTTATTTTTATAGAAATAGATAATAGACTATTTCATTGGTAGATCTAAGAATTTTTTTTTCTTGACAATTAATTACATTTCATTTAAAGAACATAATTTAACTGTAGAATGGAGGCACGGTGGCTGAGCGGTAAAGGCTAAAGCGCTTGGCTTCTGAACTGGGGGTCCTGGGTTCGAATACTGGTGAAGGCTGGGATTTTTATTTCAGGATCATTGGGCGCCTCTTGAGTCCACCCAGCTCAAACTAATGGGTACCTGACAGTAGAGTAGTGATTAGTTGGGGAAAAGTAACTTAAAGGCGGTTGGTCGTTGTGCTGGCCACATGACACCCTCGTTAACTGTAGGCCACAGAAACAGATGACCTTTACATCATCTGCCCTATAGACCACAAGGTCTGAAAGGGGAGCTTTTTTTAAACTGTAGAACTAGTAACTAGACTAGACTATATCTTATAGACATATAATAGAGAGATTCTAGAATTTAATAAGTAAGACTATAAATTCTAGATTCTCATTCTAATTCTAAGTGCAATCATAATTTAGTCATAAAAAAGGGTCTGTGGTCATAATCTACAATTAAAATTAAAGGCATTTAATTTTAGATTACTCTAGTTGTCTAGATCTAGAGAATCACTTCCTTGTCGAACACCCCTCTTTTGTATACCATATAATTATAAATGTATTTTTATCAATGCACCTTTATTTTGATGGTTGCAACAGAAATTCTAACTAAGACTATTCTAAGAAATACATTGGTACTTCGATAGTTTTATTCTATGGTGCAAGATCCATTTTCTAATGGTTGTAATAGGAATGACTATGTTAGTTTTCTATGGTGGACGATCTATGGGCTAATTTTTAACTAATTTATTTTTGTGCATGTATTTCCATGCAAGATTATTTTTCTACAAGGTGGTAAAGCGTACTCGTATGAAAGCATATTTTTTTGACCTCATACACACGAATGGAGTTGCTTCCAGTACTGGGGCTACCGGGAAGCTCCATGAATTGAAATGAGAACATGTAATATTACATTTCCCTTGCTTTCACACACACACACACACACACATATATATATATATATATATATATTCATATCATCCATATAGGGGTTTTTGATTATTAGGTTTACCATCTTCGATATATTTTAAGCTTCAATATCAAACAAATTTTTTTTATGATGAGAATTTTTGTATTTTTATGCAATGTTTACTTTAATGTTCAAAGCAAAAATAAACGTAATTGATAGTACATTTTTTGTATCTAAAAGCACAACAAAATGCTTTTTACAATTTATTACCACTGTACATGCTTATTAAACATTATTTCTAAAGAAGAAAAACTTTTTTTGCAGAATTACTTTCCTTTCCAGCCAAAATTTATTTTTAATTAAGTATGCTCTCCCCTGCCAATGCTTAATTTAATCTATTTATAAATATCATTGACCATTTCTAAATTTGGAACTATTACTGTGACATGTGTATGGCGATTAGTCTTCTCTTTTTATTGCACATGGTGGTTCACCTCTTGCTTGACCAAAAAGTACCTGAAATGAAAAAAAAAAATTGACAGTTTTAAAACATTTTTTAAATACAAGTTTGCCTCTATGCCCAAGCCCGGCGCTGCTGGCTCCTTCTTTGCCTCTTGAAAAATACTTCTCTTCTGTAATCTTTACAATACTCAAAGACAATGCCTTTTTCATTACTTTTTAATTAGCCTAATACCTATTAATTATTCATTAGTCTCAGTATCACTTAAACTGAATTTTTTCCTAACCTTTTTAACTTTGATCTCCTTTTTGAGTGTCTTGATTTTAATAACCATATTATTAACATTTTGGGAATGTCAAGTAACTTCTTATTATTACTGTTATTACTTAAAAATATATATTTACTTACTCGCTATCAGTATCCGGCCCTAGATGCCAGTATCAGAAGCGGTTTTGGCCTTTAAAACATAAGCCTGATGACCAGTTATGGTCTGAAACACATACATACATCTACCCACTATATGAAAAAAATATAAATTTATGCTATTTAGAAATTTTGCATAATGTTCAAAAATATAGCAATAGATTTACTAGACATTTAGGTATGGTATTCAACTATGGACAGATATCCTATTTTACTATCGGGCCATATCTGGCTTCAGTGGGATATCAAAATGGGATATCCGGTGCATCTCTAATTATATATTATATAGAAACCTTTTTAGATCTTGGAGCAAAAGATGTTTCTGTGATTGGTTGTTAACCGATGGTGTCGTATTGCCAGCATGATGACCAACCAAGTTTACTTCCTAAATTGACCTAAACCTCACTAATATAGAATCCCTTTTTTAAAAAAAGTGTGGGGCAAGACAATTTGTTTCATAGAAAGTAGCTTTACATTTTTAAATCCATTGGCTCATATTTTGAAGGAAAAAATCATCTTCAGGAAAGATAAATTTGATTGTCAACCAAAGGCACACTTGCACCACAAGCCATACATTTTGTTTACATTCCAATTTTCTTTTTTTTTTTTTTTAATTTGAACCCTCTCCCTTTTCTGGGTAAAAAAAATGGTATGAATTCAAAACTGATAGTGACTATATTATATATATCCACTTGCAACTTAATATAATTACATATAATTTAGCATAGGTGGTAGTGTTGGGCCATTATTATTTAAACCAACATTTGAAGACAATTATTTTAATAAAATTCATAAAGAATCAACAAAATAAAGCTTACATTAGAACTTCAATCTTATATTCACTCTCTTGACCGCAAATAACACTTAAAAAATTTCTTGCTTTATTTGTGTAAAACTGAAGTAAACCATTGTATTTGTTCTGCTAGTACGTCTCTATTAATATTTAATAAATTGTAAAAAGATGAGAATGTATCATATATATATATATTGGCTATAAAGAATGCTAAAAAAACAAATTAAATTTTAAGAAAAAAAAGTTCTGATCAGTGTAGTGTTATGACATGATTAGGATTTAGTTTGATTTCGGGAATACTGGGAAAGTTTTAATTGGTTATAGATGATGTAAACTTTGTTAAAAAAGTAGAACTCTGTAGGTTACACAAAAACAAGACATCTTCCTTTAGGACAGTGAAGTTAAGAAAAAAGATCTCCTCTGATAGCAACAGAAGACATTGGATGGGTCCCTTCTTGAGGATTAAAAGTATTTATTGTTTAATACTAGTGTCGACTCTATATTGATTGTTTCTGCCTTTAGCCGGTGTTACTGAGTTTGTTTAAAGGTTACCTCCTCTTAATTTCATGGATTGGATTTAGACACAGCAAAAGGGTACATAACAGTAGTTAGAGGCATATCATATAGATCTAATATGAATTATAAGTTTTGAAAATAAATTATAGGTTGTATAAAACATTTGTGGATTTACTTTATAAATATTCTTTTCTTCAAACAAAAAAGCATTGAGTTATATAAAAAAAATCAGCATTAGTAACAAAAACCAAAACCAAGTAATAGGTAAGGGTACAAAGACAGTTTGTGTAGAAACACTATCTCAAAATTGGCCCCCGTAGTATTCCACCCAGGCAGGTAAAAAGGCAGGTTTCAATATTGTCAGAAATAACACCAGAATGAAATTCTATCAAAAACAAATGACAGAGAAGAATGGAGAAAGAAGGTTGACGGATCTTGTGTGGTGCCCCAGCGGTCCACAGACCAAAGAATAGATGAAAGTGAATGTGAAGTTAGATGTGAACCTGGTCTAACTAATATCTTATAATAAATATATATAATTGATATAATTGTTTTGTCTCTTAATCCTCAAGAAAAAAAAAGTTCCTTTACTTCAGTGTTCTATTGCCACAGAATAGCACTGCAGTAAATGCTATAATATGAAAAACTAATTATTAATTGTTTTTTTAAATTATGTCCTACTTATATGCGTTCTAAATAGATTTTCTCTCCTAAAAAAAGTAAACATTTTTTAGTGTAAATGTAATAGTTTGTATATTATATCATAACTCACTTAACTTAGCAATACAAATGTAAAAAAAAAATAATATTTTTTTACACAAAATCTAAAACTGTTTACATAAATGTGTTAAACATATGGTAAATAGCTATCTCCGCTACTAAGGAGCCACCCGTGTTTGTTGCTATTAATAGTGAATAATTGTAAAAGTGTTGTATTTTTATTTTTAAAAAATGCTTCCCTAATTGATTTTAAAAAAAATAGATTTTTCACTTTCAGAAAACAAACAAAAAAAGTAGCCTTTGCGTCAGAACTTTGAATGTTTTAAAATACTATTATGTCGGATTTTCACTATCTTTTCTAGTTTACGAGATCTTAACGAGACGGACGGACGGACAGACATACCACACAAAACTAATAGCGTCTTTTCCCCTTTCGGGGGCCGCTAAAAATATTGGTTTAAAGCCTAGAAAGATTTCACTAGTACAACACTCCCATTTTATAGTTTATTTATAGTTATTATTTATTCAGTATTAGATCTAAATTTGTAGAAGTCTATACATTTCTTTTGGGATTGGCGGCCGGATTGGCTTACCATTCATAAGTGTGAAAAGTGTGGGTTAGTTGAAAAGCTAGTTCTTTAGATCTTGTTCTTTAGAGTCTGCTTGCTATTGGAAGTTTAAGTATGGACGATGTATAGTTAGTTGATTGTTTGGCCCACTTACTGGACCTATTTTTTTTTTTTGATACATACAAATGTAGATCTATGATTTGGCTACACGCATGTTAAGTTCAAATGTCATTGAAACATTTGTGATAGTGCTTGATGTTTGTCACTTTTAATGATAATATTGATCTCTCTCTTAGAAGTAGTTTTGAACGGAGCAGAATAGGGTTAAACCAAGTGTACATCATCATCGTGACATGTATACGTTCGCTAATGCGATGGCCTTGCCATTTGCGAATGCTGGATCGGGACAGTAGATCAGAGTTGCTCAAATGTTGAGGCTTCAGGGCCAATCATTGTCCTACATTCTGAGCTTTATTTTGAAATTCATTCTCCTTCAACGCACTTTTCCAGATTGTAAGATCGCACTTTTCCAGATTGTAAGAGCGCACTTTTCCAGATTGTAAGAGCGCACTTTTCCAGATTGTAAGAGCGCACTTTTCCAGATTGTAAGAGCGCACTTTTCCTGATTGTAAGAGCGCATGTCAAAAAAGGAGTAGACGGGACGAGACGATGTCGAGTTTCTTTTTTTTTTGAGCACCCGATTTTAATATGCATGTCAAATTTAATTTTAATATAACAAAAGAGGCAGCACTAGGCAATACTATTTTTCAAGGGCCATGGGAGGTACACATAACGCATGTACGTCTTTGATGGGCATGATTAGCGTAAAATCATCTTCGTGGTAAGACATATGGTCGTGGACTTTTTCGATGGTTCTGGCCTTTGAAAGTCGAGAAGAATCGAGTTTTACGGAGACGTTTTGAAATGTCTTCAAAAAATGTTGAGGCCATTTCGTTGCAGGGCGTGTCTCGTGAAACTTAGTCTACATTTTAAAAGGTGCTACTTAGAAGATGAAATGACGTTTCTTACAATATTTGTAACATTGGTAACGTCATCTTATTTGGTCAATACTGGTATTTAAACATGGATATAGAACTTCGATGAGATTTTTTTTTCCTGGACAAATAAAACAACTGACTTCGCCCCCCCCCCCTCCGATCAGAATTTTAGGTCGCGACACCCTCCCCGACTGTTGGGAAAACCTTCCTCTAGGAGAGTGTTTCCTTAACTTTTTACTTATCGAATTAAAAAAAAAAAAAGCTACATTATAAATTGAGATTTTTTTTTCAAGCATACTATCTGACAAAACAAGAATCAATTTAAAAAAAAGACCAATTAGTTAATTAATTAATTTGTTTGATATTTAAAAGTTTTTTTTTTGTTTTTCTTATTTGTTTTTTGTTTATTTTCTACCCTTTCAAGTCTAAGAGAATATATATAACATCATAAATACATTTTTTTTTGAAGTACGAATGCATTATTAAAAGTACATCTTAACTTTGGTAATCCGACACCCTTCCGAACCGTAACCGTCAGACTATCAGCGACAAATGTACTTATGGGAATGAATTTGTTAGCAGGCTAGGACGTCTTCGTTATCAGGACTGACTGGCCTCGTCTACATCCTAAAATATCATCTTCCACCTATTTTAATATCTCGGCTTTTTTACTGGCAGCGAATAGGAAAATTTCAGTTTTCCTATTGAATTCACGCTCATAAGCTATTGTCTCCCTTGCTACTTCTGTTAGAACATTCGGACATTGAAGTCTGTCGTGTTATGGCTCTCTCGTGTTATCATACCAGTGCATGTACAGGCTCTCATTCCTCTCTTTCTTTACATATAAAGGGGGTGAGGGGAGATAGCACAGTTTGCTGGAGCTGACTTTGTAATGAGGAAGTGCTGTTAAGTTGTCCCTCGTCCAGGTCAAGTGGGAGGGGAGGCGGAGAACATGCTCGTTATCTCTTTATAACTCTCTCCCCCCAGCCCTGTCTCTCTTGCTTTCCGTACGTTTCCATGGTTCTGTTAAACACATGCTATACATTTCACACAATTTTCACTAATTTTTTTTTTCAGTAAAGTTGTATAAAAAATATAATTTATATAATTTATAAATAAAATAAAAGCGAGTATGTTACATTCATAAAACATGTCGTTAGCCTACATTATTCCGTACAATGCCGAATACCAGGTCATATAGAGATATTTTATTATCGCTGGTTATGTGACTATTAGCAACATGCTTTAGAAAAAATGTGTATTAGTTCCAAACAAATGTCTTCTTAGTTCTCCCATTTCCATCGTCTTATAGCGAACTCTGGCCTGACAAGTTCAAAAGGGGGTATTATATATATATACTTCTTGTAGGTAATGTGAATATTATGTAAAATGATCGTTTATGTTTGGAATTCGCTATTCACCTAGGTAATGTGCACATTAACGCCTTCCGTACCGATAAATTTAGTTGAGGGTTAGGAATATGGTTAGAATTATGTAGGTAATTGGCACATACATCTTTTTTTTTCCACCTTCACAAGTGAATGTGCAATTAACCTAGGTAATACCGTAATAGGCTCATTATCTAAGTGATACATATATTTAACTTTTTTTTTCCCTTTACAAGTGAATGTGCAATTAACCTAGGTAATACCGTAATAGGCTCATTATCTAAGTGATACATATATTTAACTTTTTTTTTCACTGCAACTACTTACACTTTGGGCACTGTTGGAATTCTGCTGCTGCTACATTTCTTTGTTTTCTCCTCTCCAGAGAAATCCTTTGACATTACCTACGTCAACCTCAGATTCCAGTCGCCTCGGCCTGAAAGTTTCGCCATATACAAACGTACCACAGAAGATGGTCCCTGGATACCCTTCCAGTTCTACAGTGCCTCGTGTGATAAAACCTACAACCTGCCCCGCCGTGGGCAAATTCTCCGTGAGGACCAGGCCATTTGTACCAACGAGTTTAGCGACATTAGCCCGTTGACTGGAGGCACCGTGGCTTTCAGTACACTTGAAGGACGTCCCAACATGTTTGACTTTCTGCACAGCCCGAAACTTCAAGTGAGTGGGGTTTTTGTTTTGTTTGCTGCACAGAATTTTGAGACATTTGTTGAAAATCATTGCCCCCTTTTATGTGTGTGTGTTGATACAGTCCAATCTGATAAGGAATGTTATGGTAAATGTTTGTGTTAGAATCAGATTATTTTGTAAGAATGTCCTGGCACTTACACAAACACATGTATTTATTTTATAGTAATATAAAAGATAATATCATTTGTTTTAAATTTCAACTTTCGTATAACAAGTCTTTCCAGCTATATAGCACGCTGTGGTCCAATCTCTTTTGTAGACATGTAGGTTATGGGAGTATCTGGTAGTAGACTTTCGTGCTGCCATAGGGCTCTCTTTCCAAAACAACTCAGATTGAGTCGAGATTCAAACACGAGCCCTCTTGATATGTGGCCTAGCGGTAGTAACCTCACATTCCTTCTCATATTTTATAGTGAAGGTTTACTTGAGTGGGGGTGGCAGGGGTATCGGTTATAGTTTACACAACCTAACTCTACATCGAGACCTAAACATGCTTATCGTCTCGTAACCCTAAACTTTACATGAAAGGTTATAGGTTGGCTTGCATGTTAAAACCTAGATACTAGGTTTGTTGGGCTTTCTCTTCAAGCCGACCTACAAATCTAAGGACTGTGCATAAAAACTGCGTGCGCATGCATAGTATTGGTGTCATGTGTGCTTGCTTTCCCTGCTGCTCAATTATTTTATTCCAAGATGAAATATGCACAGACACTTTTCTTGACCTTACAAATCTATTCAGACTATTGTTATACTGGGGGGTCAAGAAACTGATAACAATCTGACAGGATGCTTCCGTAAAGAAGATGTACAATGAACAAAGAAGTCACCAAGTCATAACTTCTTGTCTAAATCTACTATGATACTATTTAATAATGCTTTTTTTTTAACTGTTAGCACTTCGCTTAATCCCCAACTGGACATTTCATTTGATCAAAACAGGCGCAGCGCGCGCTGTGCTATTTATCGCTAAGTTTGTAGAAGTACAAGATGGTGAGCTTGTAGTACTATCAAATTTCTTACATTAACGACAAAAGTCAATGTAGGTCTTAGGGCCGGTACAGCAAGGGCCGGTACAGCAATACGCTATCAAAGACGCGGACTAATTCGAGCTATTAGATAAAGTTTGTATGTCGTATCTATGTCATTAGTCTTGTAGATGTACGTTTGTGTCTGTTCACTAATTAGAGAAACGTGTTGAGGAAGTCCATATCTCATCCCCAAAGTTCCGTTACAGACTTTGAACAAAGCTTATATAAAACTCACTCTGTCTGTCGGGTAAAAGTGTGTAGGCCTACACGTTATTTCTCCCACACCCTTTCTTCGATCAAGTTGAAACTAATACACAATTATTTGTTTTACCTAAGAAAATATGAATCAATTTAAAAAAAATAGCCAACTTAATTAGGCAACTAATTATTGGTTATTAATGATTTATTTTGATATTGAAAAGATATAATTGACTTTAACAGCATTGATAAATATAATTGCAAGTAGAGCTATTCCACTTGTTTTTTTGTTGTTTTTTTCTATACTTAGATAAGTAGTAGTAGTTACAGGTTAGTAACTCTAGCCTCGGCTCTTATAGACTCTTACTCTGAAACAATACCGGAGAAAAGTCTTGAAGTCTAAATAACATTTTTTTTTATAAGAAAGAAGATGGTGTTCTCTCTAAACTTGCCAGCATCTTGACCAAAGCCTTATATTGAAGGAAGATGGTGAGCATGAAGTCCAAAACCATTTCGTTTCCAGTTGATTTCAAATATCTGGAGGACATTTTAGAGTCTCTAAATACAAATCCTATACTAACTATTTAGGTCTTAGCATTACGTTGTGTAGAGTCGGTGGTATCTCACACAACTTCATACTAGGCCTGCACAGAGTTTTGTTTAGTGCTGGGACGTTCTGTGTCGGCTACTTCAGATGTCTAGCTCTAGACGTGTTCCAGTGGTGTGTTGCGTTCTATCTTACTGACTGACGTAGTCTACGGTATGCTGTTTACACTAAGTGTCACTAACGTAATGCTCGTTTTCTTCGTTAAGGTGGCGCTTTCTTTAAATGATAGGAGGATGACAGGTGTTAGCTAACGTCCTTTAAAAAAAAAACTAATTTTGTTTTAAATTTATTTGAAATATGTTCATGTAATCCAAAGACATACATCTATTTGTTAAAACTCCAGTCATTGCCTCCTGTAGCCACACTTATTTAGATCTTGGCTTGAAAATGTGATTTGCTTTCCTCCATGTCTATGAAGTCATCACTCGCAGATTGCGTTCATTAGATTTCGATTGATGTATGAACTCGTTTAAAAAGTTAGCAGATAAATAAAGGAAATAATGTCTTCCGACGAGGACATTTGGTGTGAATAAAAAGAGGTGGGGTGATGTGCGAATTTTTTTTAAAATTTTTTTTTACTACGGCTACACAGTTACGATGCTATTCTTAGATCTTTTTATTGATAAGTCATACAATATTTCCACTCGCGGAGAATTTAGTTCCTTGGTTATTTATACATTTATCTTTAAAATTGATGGAACTGTAATCTTTGTTGTTCTTTCGGGCAGGAAATAAAGCGCTAACACGTCATTTCTGTATTTTGAGCAAATGTATTGTTTGATTTAGAAAGTTACTTTGTCAAGCTAAGCAGTTTTCCTTAGTGATCACAATGTGTCCACAGTTGTCCACAGCTCTTTGAGTGGTCACCGTTAAGCCGTGTTTGTTATCCATGGTCAGTGCACTTGTTGTCTGTGGGCTGACAGGGATGACGTACATATAGAGTCGCACACTGAAAGCAACTCTTTTAGTCATTTCCTCCCCATAACTAATACGTAAACATTGGTGACTTGGACTGAGGAATGTTGCGCTGTCACAATTTGAGAGAGAGAGACACAAACACACTGGTGAAAGAGGGACACCAAGTACTGTATGACCCCACTTCTGTTGTGTCTGCCTCTTAGTGTGTGTGTGTGTTTAGCTTGATCAGCGATGATATAGAGATATGTTTGTGTGTGTGTGTCTATTCTGTCTGGGTACATATGTCTGTGCCAGGTATAAGTGTGCCACCCACATTTCTAGGACATGACATATGGCTGACATACAGTCAGTTAAATTGTATGTGTATGGTGTGTCACAGTTACCATCATCATAAAGTACTTTTCCTAATGCAGCCCTCATTTCTTAAGGCCAGACCCTATCCAGTTTACAATAGTTCTACTTGATATAGGCGATTGAGATTCAGAAGAAAAAATACTTATTTGACTCTTTATGTAATGTTTGTATATTTAGAAAAAAGTCTCCCCTTTGAGACCTTCTTATCTATGAGGGCAGATGATGTCAAGCTGCTCTGTTTCAATGACAGTTAATGTAGGTATTATGTGACTTACACAACATCCCACCACTTTACTTTCCCCAACTCAGCTACTCATTAGAGTTGGGTAGACTCAGGCATCTTGAAAATTCTGATGTTCAAAATCCCAGTCTTCACATAGACTTTAACTTGAGGACCCCCACCTAGTTTGGAAGCCAAGCATTTTACCACTTAGACACCATGCTTTAATGTGATTCCTTGTTAAGCATTAACTGTGTACACATTATATAAACAAAGATTTCATACATAGTATTGATAGTTTTTAATTTGTATGTGTAGGATGTAATTAAAATATTTTCCTGTTCATATGTGTATCTCCAATATTATTGGGTTTTAAACAATTGTGTCAGATATATTTTTCTTGTGGTAACCTACCTGGTGTTGGGGAACCCAGGAACTGCCTGAATATATTTATCAAATATAACTTTCATGGAAAGATCTCTAAAACAAGAATCTAAAAAGAAAATTTTATTATACTGTAGTGTGTGTGTTTCCTGAATTATTTTTTAAACCAAAATTGTACATTCTTAAGTGATCCTTTCTGAATGAAGGTAACAAAAGCAAAGGTTTTCATCTTTTCCCTGTTAAAATATTACATTAACCCTTTGTAAAATTGTTTTCTGAAAGTTATTTAGAGAAATAATTTATTTAAGGATTTGATTTTCAAAGTGGACCATATATATCATGGAAGAAACCAAATGTTTCCTTTCCAAATTCATTTTTTTTTGTTTTTAGTTCAACTTGTTACTTAGTTTCACAAAACTGTTTAGTTTGCAATAAAAATTGTAAAGTAATTATTGCTGAACCTTGTTATGTACTCTTCTGACTTGGAGATGTTGTGAAAGGTTTGGATTACTCCAGTAGTATAGCCTGAACTTCAAACTCTTTTGATCCAACTCTTGAAAGCCATTGAGTGCAGTAAGCAATTTCCTAAGACTGGGTAATCAGAATTTCTCTATCAATGCAGATATTTCTTCAATCAGCCAGGAAATGCCCTATCTGGTTCAAACTCTCTGTAATGTAGGTCAACAATGAGATGATTACACAATGGAGTAGAAAAGTAGGCCACAAAAATATCTGTGAGTGAATGGATATTTTTGTTTCGCTAGTTGTGCTTTTTTTTACAAAGCTTATATCTGTCTGTCTGGTAAAAGTTTATACATTATATTTCTATAACACCCAATCTTGGATCTTTGCACATTATTTCTTTTACTGGGCAACACAAGAATCGCTAAACAAAAAATAGCTAATTAATTAGCTAATTAAAAAATGTTTGCTAATTATTTTGTTTGGTATCTCAATCGAGGTAAAGAAATTGTACTTAACTGAAGTGATAGTATAAGTTAAATTAGTCTCCTTTTAATTGAAACAATCGTTCCCCTTTTTTTGTGTCTCTAAAGGCTTCTAAAAACCAATTAAGCCCCCTCATATTTTTTGTTGTTTATTGATCATTAAACCCCCCCCCCCCCCCATCCAAATAAAACGAAATTGCTAATTACATGATGCTTTGTTTCCTTTTTGTCCAGGAATGGGTGACAGCAACTGACATTAGAATTGTTTTAACACGTATGAACACTTTTGGTGATGAAGTGTTTGGAGACCCTCAAGTCCTGAAGTCTTACTTTTATGCTATTTCCGATTTATCTGTTGGTGCCCGGTGAGATTTTTTTCTTCGTATTCCGTGTATGCTGTTAATTCCTGTTAATGTTCAAAATGTTTCATTGTACTATGCAACATTGCAAGAAATTTGAACTTTGTATGAGGCATGGTTGACAGTAAAAAATGTATTGTTTAAATATAAGCTAAAAAGGTTCTGAATGTGCTTTGTAACATACAAACATGATATCTATTTTATAATAATAAGTGAAAAAGTTTCTTCATTCCCTACATTATTTGTACCCCAGATGTAAATGTAATGGTCACGCCAGAGAATGTCGTTCAGTCCGAGGTCAGGATCTAGAAGAAAGGCTTGAATGTGTTTGTGAACACTACACAGCAGGAGTGGACTGTGAAAAGTGTTTGCCATTCTACAATGACCGTCCATGGGGTAGAGCTACAGAGACCAATGTGAATGAATGTGTTGGTAAGTCATTGATGTTTTGGTTTTCCACATGTGGATAGGATTAGTGAAACATCTTAATGAAAGCAATTTGGCAATCATGAGGATTATTACATATAATGGTACTGATCATGCAAATGTCATTTCATGCTTCCTTAGGGATATAAAAACCAGGTAAGTTTGAATAGGTTTTTTTTTTTATGCTATTTTTTTTTTCATTTCAGATCTTATTAGTATGTTCTTATTGCCATGTTTTCTGTGATTTATTTTCTTCTCTCATTTATTATTATATTTTTTTTATGGTAAATATTTAGTTTCCTTTTTTTAAAGTTGAATTTTTATTTTTTTGTGTATCAATCAAACTCATCATTTATTTAAAAAAATAAGTTTTATATTGCACTGGTAGGTGAACTATTTATAGCATTTTGCATCAACCAATTTTGTGAACATAAAAATAGATAAACTCTAAATCAGTGCTAGATGTCAAACTTTGAAAAACTTTGGTTAATTTATTTCATAAGTTCATTTTCACATAGGTAAAATAGAAAGAGTGAGATAAAAGAAAATCAACTATTTGGTAACATTTCATTCATTTATAGCAGCCTCTATATTATTTTGAAGAATACCATTTACAGTGTTGTTGTGAGAATATTTATGAAAGGAATGTATCACACTTGAAAATACTGGCATTATTCAAAGCTCATTTTTTTTTTACAAGTGAGAAATTGATCCTATAAGTCAGACTTATTTCTTTCAAAATGTATGCTTTGGAATAAAAGTTTTCAATACATCTCTTGTTTTTGTTGTTTTTATTGTTTCATTTACATTATGATGAATGTTTCTCTCTAATATTAGTTACCTTTTCTCACTTTGACATTTTTTCTATACTTTTACATTTCCAAGTGACATCAAATATTTGTGATTGGTACAATTTAAAATCATGTTAAAAATAAAAGTTTTTTTTTCTCTGTAATCACATATTTGTTTAGTTTTATAGGTCATGTTATAAGGGCTTTCAACTCCTATAATCCATATTGAATATTGAACTGTAATGTATAAACTGTCATATAAAATTAGCTTAGTATCAATCTTTATTTTTTAGTGCCTCAAAGCTTCTAATAACATCACATGCACATATTTAACCTGATTAACAAGTAATTATGTTGTAACATCACTTTTTGTTTTTTTAATGCCTGTGTTCTGTCTGTGAGCTATAATAGTTTTTAAATGAAATGTATTTCTCTTTCAAGCTTTAAATAAATAAAAGTGAAATTTTCTCACGACTTTTTGTTTCTCTCACTTAGCATGTGACTGCAATGGTCTGTCTGAGACTTGTGAGTTTGATCCAGAACTGTTCAGGGTGACTGGCAGTGGTGGCCGCTGTACCAACTGTAGAGACAACACTGATGGTGTCCACTGTGAGCTATGTGAGGCCAACTACTACAGGAGGGAGAACCAGTGTATCAGTTGTGGATGTCACCCCACAGGTCAGTACCACACTTACAGTTAAGACCCTGAGGGTCATTGATTATGGATGATTTGGAATTCTCTCTTTCCAGTCCTCCTCCCTCACACACACACACACATACTTTTTCTCTCTTATTTTTTGTTTTTTAAACTTTGCTTATAGATCACATTTTGATTAACTCTCACCACAACTTTTCTATTCTTCTGGAAAGATATATGAACAAAAGTTTTTGTAAAACTGAAATATAAATCACATAATGTGTGCTGTTTGTCTGTCTTACTACACTGGTGTCTTGCATATCTAAACCAAGCAGTGTTTGTTTTAACTCATAACAGGCTCCAGACACTCCCAGTGTGACAGTAATGGGCAGTGCCCATGTAAGCCTGGTGTTGGTGGGATGAGATGTGATCGCTGTCTTCCAAACTTTTATGATTATGGAGAAAATGGATGCACGTGAGTAAATCAATTCAAGTGTTTCATTTATATTTGTATGTGTGTGTATTTGCAAAGGCTTTCACTTTATTTTCCAGTTTTATTTTGCAGTTAAAATCTTCTTTAAATGTTTTCAGACCTTGTGCATGTTTCCCTGCCGGCAGTTTAAACAATGAACCTCGATGTGACTCTAGGACTGGACACTGTTTGTGTAAACAGAATGTGGATGGTAGACAGTGTGATAAGTAAATGATTTTTTTTATACTGAAATACATTTATTTAGTAAATAGTATGTTTAGATTTTCACTTGAGCTTGCTAAGTAAAATTCTTGCAAGCATTTATTACTTTAGGAGCATTCAGTAATGACTTAAGATATCCCTAAATATTTTAGTTGTACAAACAAATCAAAAATTAAATTATATCTATCAGGTGTAAGGCTGGATTTTTTGGCCTGAGTGAAAGAGATCCTTTTGGTTGTATATCCTGTTTCTGCTATGGTCATTCTTCTGAATGTACATCAGCTTCAGACTACTTTGCTTTCAACATTACATCTACTTTTGATACAGGTGACATTTCATTTTCTTTTGCTTTTAGAAGTTATCAAGTTTTTCTTTAATGCTTAGGAATAACTTTTTTTGTTTTTTAATGACAATATGTAACTTTCATAATTTGTGTTTATGAAGTTGATATAGACTTATAGTTACTTTTATGACAGTGCCTTACATCTTTGGTTGCAGTGACATTTCTGTAAGTTATAATATTCACACTTCTCCAGGTAACCAAAAATGGACTAGTGTGACCAGGAGTAACAGAGAAGTAGAGACCCAATATAATGGTATTACACAAAACCTGGGTGTTTCTTCAGATTCTCGAGAAGCAGTTTATTTTTCAGCACCAGGTTAGTTTCTATACTACATACGTAAGGTTTGGTTTTGTCCATTTAAATTATATCTTTTAAGTCAGAAAAAATTCTTTCTTTTAAAATATAAAAAAAAGGAAGCATTAATATAAATTAATATAACTTTCAAAGTTCCCTTTCAGATCAGGGCAAATGATGTAAAGATCATCTGTTTCTTTGACCCATGTCTAACTAGGGTGTCATTTGGCCAGCACAATGACCAAGCGTCTTTTTTCTCCACAACTAATGCCAGTAACCCATTAGAGCTGGGTGGACCCAGTGGCGCCCAAAGATACCAAAATTAAAAATCACACTCTTCACCAAGATTCTAACCTGGAACCCCAGGTTCAGAAGCCAAGCAATTTACCACTCAACCTCCAATATAACTTTTAGGTTATAAAAAATATTTTAAGATTAATTACCAACTGAAGAGGTTTTGTGGTAAAACATGAAAAACACTTTTATATATATATATTTATATATATATATCCTTTCAAAACTACATTCACCTAAATATTTCTGTCTTCCTCTATTGACAGTTCCTTTTTTTTTAAATTTGCATTTTCATATTATTTAATAATGAGAATTTAGAAAATAAAACAGTTCTTATAAAAATAGGCATTTTTAAAAGTGCATAATATAAAATGTATGTTAATGACTGTTTTAATTAGCATTTTTTTTTTGTATTCTTTAATTAGCCTTTTATGAATTATTCTTTTTTTTTTCTAGTCAGATATCTTGGAGACCAAAGGTTCAGTTACAACCAGTTCCTTACCTTTGACCTTCGACTTGGAGATGACACATACACAGCCTCTGCAGTTGATATTATATTTGAAGGCTCGGAGAAGTCTGTTTCCACACATATTTTTGCTCAAGGCAACCCTTACCCTGGGTCAACAGTCAAGTCCTATGCCTTCAGGATCCATGAGAACTCCATCTACTCCTTTACTCCTCCAAACCTCAAGTCCACAGATTTCATAGCAATTTTGTCCAATCTGACAGCTATCAAGATTAGAGCCACATACATGCCTAAAGGTAAAATTGTCCACATTGCAGCATTAGCTAGAAAGTTTGCGCAGGAATTAGTCAATCTAATAATATTAGTCTTCTTGAAATATTTATTTTGATTATTCTGAGATTGAAGTAAGCATCACTTTTTTTGTGATTTTTTTTCCTGATAATCAGTAGCTCATACATAATTCGCAGTTTTCCTAATTTTGTTTTATGCTTATCATTTATTTAATTGAATGTCACAGGTGTTGGTTTTATCGATAACATCCAGCTGGGCTCGGCAAGGCAGAGCTTCCAGGGTGGCAGTGAAGCCACCTGGGTCGAGTCCTGCACATGTCCACAGGGCTACATCGGCCAGTTCTGTGAGTCATGTATTCAAGGTTATAAGAGGGAACCAGCCAATGGTGGCACTTTTGCTAGATGTGTGCCCTGTGAGTGTAATGGGCACTCAGACAGTTGTGATGCTAACACTGGTAGGTTTTTTAGAAATTATCTGAGAATTATTCTTTTAAGAAAAGCAAATATATTTTCACCTTTCTGTTAAATTATCTTTATCCTAAAATTATAATCAAACAAATCAGTATATATTATATTTTATATAATTTATATTCAAAATGACTAATATTCAGTTTAAGTATTTAAAAAAAAACTCCCTTTTTTTGATGAATGATAAAATCTAAAGTAATTTCTAGTCCATATTTTTTTAGCATTAACTTGTAAATGTTGTTGCTGTGTAGGTCGCTGTATCTGTCAGCACAACACAGAGGGGAACAACTGTGAGACCTGTGCCAGAGGTTACTATGGGGATGCTACTAAAGGAACACCAGGAGACTGCACTCCATGCCCTTGCCCCAATGGTGGACCTTGTATACAGCTCATGAATGGCGATGTTGTGTGCACTGAGTGTGATGAGGGCTATGGAGGTGAGGAAAGATGTTTCCAAAGTTATATCTATTTGTGTTATGCTTTGCTCTGTATGTCTTATGAAGCACTTTTTTTTTCTTTGCCATTGCTATAATGCTTGTTGATTAGTTCTACCTAATACATATTTTAGACCATTTCAGTCACCCCATCAACTTAAAATTTGACCTGGGCAAACAACATTACAAGTTATTTTTCCAATGGCTATTTCTGAGTTAAATATATTCTTTAAATCTTCATTTAGTTTGAATGGTTTAGCCTCAGGAAATTTTTGTGTGTAGAATAACTGTACTTGGATTACTTACCCACCCCAGAATGTCTTTGTATTAGTGTCATCTAAAATGTAAAATATGTTTTTGTTGTAGATATTTCAGTGTATCTAACTCATCTTTCCACTGGTTTACAGGTAACTTGTGTGAGTTGTGTTTGGATGGTTACTTTGGTGACCCCCAGGGTCTTGTGACTGGGAGGCGCAGTGATTGCAGAAAGTGTACATGTAACGGAAACATAGATCCTAATGCTGTCAATAATTGTAATACGTGAGTTTCATGGCTTTCCTTTTTCATGATTATTTCAGGGTTCGTAGCGCTCCTAAAAACTCCTAAAATCTCCTAAAAAATGAAAAGTCTCCTAAAATCCTAAAATTCTCCTAAAAATTGCCAGAATCCTCCTAAAATTTCGTCCTCTCTCCTAAAATTTTTACCCAATATTTTTTTAAACATAATTTTGCTTATTTCTTGCTAAAAATGTGGGGAAAAAACAACAGCGTAACTAGGCATTCAGATCGCATGACGTTACGGGATGGCTGTGTTAATGTGCTGACCAGTGACGCATCTAAACTGCCTTTCACCCACTTGTGAAGCGCGATCTCGTGATTGAAGATGGCCTTGGGCGCCTTGGCTCAAGCAAGCATTTCACCTTGATCTAGTCTGTATATATAGTGACTATTGTCTATAATTAGAGCCTACTCAGCTTTATTTGTAGGCTACACCGCTCCGGGCCCTCCCTCACCTAAATCTTCTTGTAAGAGTTCGCGTGGAAAGTCCGTAAATCATCTAGATCTAGATCAAGTAGGCTTATCTAGATTTCGATCTAAGTTAGCCTTCAATTTTAGTCAATTTATTGATCTCAATACATCTAATCTAGTCTAATGTCTAGATTACTCTAAAAAACGCTAGTTTCTAGATTTAGGCCTACGCTAAATCACTAGATCTACTATAGAATCTGGTGAAGATAATTTGCATTCGGCAAAGTCCGGATGTCCGCGAAATTTAGTGACTTTAGATATAGAGTCTAGATTTACGCTAGATTCAGTAAAGATAATTCGCACTCGGCCGCGCGAAATTTAGTGACTTAGATCTAGAGTCTAGATTTACGCTAGTTTCTGTGAAAATAATTCGCACACAGCCGCGAAAACTCCGCGAATTTTAGTGACTTAGATCCAGAGTCTAACTTACTACTAACGCTAGATTCAGCGAAGATAATTCGCACTCGGTCGCGAAAAGTCCGCTAATTTTAGTGACTATGATATAGAGTCTAGATTTACGCTAGATTCAGCGAAGATAATTCGTACACAGCCGTAAAAGTCCGCGAATTTTAGAATCTATAGAGACTAGATCTACGATAGATTCAATAGATTCGGTGAAGATAATTTGCACACAGCCATGAAAAGTCCGCGAATTTTAGTGACATAGATCACAAGTCTAGAACTGTAGATTTAGGAAATTTTTTTACATACAGCTGTGAAAAGTCCGTAGAGCTATTTTGGTTGTAAAAGCCAGGGAAAAAAATTGTGCTCGAAAAAAAAACAACTACTAATAGTAGTAATATAGGTCTATATATACCCCCCCCCCCCAATCGAAAAGCAATTATTTAGTAAGCAAATGTCAACTAAACATACAAATAGAAATACGCCTGTATATTACAGGCCCCGTTTATGAGGAGGATTTAAGCACAATTAATTTAATAAACAAGATAAAACATTATTACCTTAAATGCACACCATAACTCTAGTATCTATAAGATATATATATACACAGGAACTAAAAATGTAGGTTACATTTCCAACACAACACAGAGAAGGCATGAAAGCATCTCTAAGAATGTTTTTTTATGAAAAAAAAATGGAATAGCAACCACTCTTTACTAATGTTCTTTACTTTTGTTCTTTACTAATTCTTTGGGAAAAAATAGTTGTTTTAGGTTTGGGGATGAGAGTCAAGTTGTTACTTGATTAAAAAATAACTTTAATTACATTTTCTGTGGACATAGCACAGCTGATGACATTGTTTCTGTTCTGGGTGGGATGTTGGCAAGATATTTTGTATTTTCACAATCAAGTAACTATTGATTTGATAAATGCATAGTTTTATGTATGTTCTACAATGTATATCATACTAATGGGCGGGACACACACTCACATGCATATAGGGCCTATATAATATACTGGTATATATCATACATTTCATCCTTAAAAAACCTCCTAAAATCTCCTAAAATTTTGTCATGGAAAAGTGCTACTAACCCTGTTATTTAGTCAAACATTGTTTATTTTTACGTTTCTCTGACTTTTAATCTGGAAAATGACAAATATAATCTATTCTATTATTTTAATACATTTTTTTCAACTCTCATTTTTAGATTTAAAATATGTATGCTATTTTTTTTTTAATTTTATTCTCACAATAAAAGGAATTAACTGTCATTATCCAGCTTAGAAGTGAATAAACTAGATTTCATGACCTAAACATGAGTTAAATCACTTTTATGTATTACAGTTGGCTATGATGAGAGGGTTTTTACAATTCCTCTTATTAGTTTGCTAACTCTTCATGGGTGCAACCTGGACATGGATCTTGAAAACTGCTTTAACAGTTTTTTCTAGAAATTTGAAAGTTCTGTTAATTTATATCTTTGGTGGAGAAAACATTGCTGATTACTACCACACAGTGAAAATTCTGGTTTGACTACTGTAAGGAGTTGAATTAGTAAGAAATGTTCAGGAACATTGTGTACAATGTCTTATGTAGAAATCATTAGCTGGACTGCTAGAACTAATTTGTGACAATATAGGCCTACATATATATACTTATATAATTTATAAATACACAATATCAATACTAGATCTATATCTCTAACTATATCCAGTATTCTAGTCTATACTAATGTCTTTTAATGTTTCCAAGTCCGGACCCATGAACTATAATTTTCTATTCTCTAAATGTATACATTTTTTCCTTTTTTTTTTCTTTATCTATCATTCATTAGTTATTACAAAGGAACTTATGGCTCTTATAAAAGGTCATCATAGTCAAAATGGAGAAATGTTTTTTGTTGTCTATTTTTGTTAACTTTTTTTTCGGTTGAAAGCTTTTTCAAGATTTTAAAAACTTTTCTGTTTGTATGACAAAAATCATTTTTAATTTCCAGAACCACCGGAGAGTGCTTGAAGTGTATTCGTAACACAGGTGGATTTTACTGTGACCAGTGCTTACCTGATTTTTACAACAACACTTATGGCCTGTGTACTGCCTGTAACTGTAACCCTAGTGGCACTGTCAGCCAACCAGGCACTAGTGGCTGTAACCAAAAAACTGGCCAGTGTCTATGTTTGCCAAATGTTGTGGGTCAGCAATGTGAGCGTTGTGAAATTGGTTACTGGAACATTGCCGCGGGTCAAGGTAGTTGTTAGTTTACAAGTCATTGGTTGAACTGTTATAGTCTTACATGGCTCAGCCATTACAAAAGAAACTATTCTTAGTTGCTGTATTATCACTCTTACTTATTATATTATTTTCAATTTCTTATAAATATTTTGCAATTTATCTTATAGTTTGAAAGTTTTATTAAATAGATTCAATTCTTAAATTTTAAGTAAAAGATTAGGCTGTATTATCATGCTGACTTCATTATTTCCTTGTGCTTAGGCTGTTCACCATGTCAGTGTGACATTGTTGGTTCCCTTAATTATACTTGTGATGAAACTTATGGGCTATGCCAATGTAAACCTGGAGTGTCTGGTCGGACCTGCAACCAATGTGACAAGAACTACTATGGCTTTTCATTCTCTGGTTGCACAGGTAAGCTGAGATGTATCCATTGTTATGACATGATTAGAACTTAGATTTGTTTTGGGAATAATAAAGGGATAAGTTTGAATTAGTTACGGAGATGACGAAAAGTTAGCTTAAAAAATAGAACGATCTAGTTGACACTAAAAACAAAACATTTTATTGAGGCTACAGACGGCAAGTAAAGAAGGACATTGACGGATCCCTTATTAAGTATTAAACATATTTTATATTTGAAACGATTGTCGATTTCATCTATTGCTTGTTTGGCATTTCGTCTGTGGTTGAGGATTACCTCCTGTTTATTTGGTTTCGATATTTGCCACGGCGAAAGAGCCATAACACAATATAGCATTTTTAAAGTTTCTCAATGTCCTCATAATGTGTGCAAACCTTTCTGAAAGCTGTTTTCATTTTTTTTCCCCTCAGAGTGTATGTGTGACCCAATCGGATCACTTGACCAGCAGTGTGATGCTAATGGCAACTGTCCATGTAAGACTAATGTAGATGGCAGACGATGTGATAGGTGTATGGAGAACAAGTATGATCTATCAGCTGGATGTTTAGGTACTGGTAACATTTTTTTTCGTTATGTAAAATTAAATATCTTTTTCAACATCAACATACTGTTATGACTGTAACAGACTCTTGGCAAAAACTGCACAACATAAACCAACTCAAGAATATAGCAACCAACATGGGCTCCAAAATAATGTGATACTTTAAAAATCAACAGCCAATACTGTAGACTAGGCAACATGATACACTGGCTACAAATGCGTCGCTGTACATAATCGTACTGAGGTACTATACTGGTCTGTCTGTCTCATACTGGACTCGTACTGCTTCTCACAAAACTCACAGAACCAGTGTCTTGCTGTGAACTGAACAAGACTAAATCAAACTGTCTCACTTTGACACTCGTTCTTAATAACTGTTCCAACAAGTCTAACAACCTTTTCTCTCTAAATTCACAGAAAAAAATAGTCCTTTTTACATGATTAGTGTGTAGGTCTGTTCATCATCCCTTGACACAATTGACCGCTAGCAACACCATGACCTGTGCCACATGTTTCAGCTGATCGCACACACACTGCTACTTCTACCCATGTCACCACCACAGTTATAACATGTTTTTTGCTAAGATAAATGGAAGTAGTATTATTATTGTGATTTTCACAATTGCAAAGTAAGATGTTTGTTTGCTCACAGATTGTCCCCAGTGTTACAATTTGGTCCAGAAACAGGTCAGCACTCACAGGGCCAACCTCAGAGATTTGAAGCTCCTCATTGAGCAGACCTCAAACAATCCTGGTTTGTTCAATGACTCCCAGTTCTTTGCCCGCCTTTCTGAAGTCAACTCATCCATAACTAATCTACTCCAGGAGGCTAAGGGACTCTCAGGTGAGATCTTCACATAGACAGAAAAAAAGAAAGAAATCTTTGATGGAAATTCTGTTTAATTATTAGAATTAATTTCAGCTAATCAAAGTTTTTAAAAAAAAATAATTAGAGGATGGATTATCTTATTGAGATTAAATGGATCACATTTTTTAAATGTTCATTAGTTTGTTTTTGTTTTTTTTTATTTTTACTAAGATAAGTCTAGATATATTTTATTGATAACTTGTTCTTTCAACTGTAGTTGGTGATGGTGCTGTTGGCAAGGAGCTGGAAACTCTAAAGTTAGCGTTGTCTGATGTGCTGAACAAATGTGGTGAAATAGGTCGTAATATTGCCACAGCTTCTAAGGCCACCCAAGATAGTGAAATAGATATTGAGAAAGCAGAGAAGGCTATTGAGAATGCAGACTTGGCCCTAAAGAATGCTGAAAAGTTCATTGCAGTGGAAGGACAGGCTGCTCTTGATAGAGCAGTAGATGCTCTAGGAAAGTTTGGAACAAGCTCTCAGCAAATGACAGAAATCGCTAAGAGAGCCTCAAATAAAGCCAAAGAGTAAGTCATTTTTATTTAGAAAGCTTATATCAAAAGTCTGTCTGGTGCACTTTATTTCTCCCACACTGTGGGTGACTGTTGGTCTTAGATTATTTCATGAATATTCTTGAGTTTTCAAATGGGATATTTGGTCAGAAAATTACGGGTGGCATGATACACTCTATCAATATTCAAAGGAGGAATTTTTTTTATTGCATGCCACCTACAATAAGATTAATCCCTTATTTTAGATAGGGCCCTCTGGAAGTTTTCATTCTGCCTTTATGCACTAGAGAAAAACATAAGCTTTCAATAACTTTCTTCATGATTTGAACTTTGCACTCAAGCAAGAGATTTACCCTGACACTCAAAGCAGTTTTGCCATGCATTGATTTACCTATTTCAACAGATGACCATCTAACCTTAGGGTATTAATATCAAAGACCATCAGATTGTTAGTATCTTATAATTAGATAGATTCAATGTAACAATTGAAATCAGATATGGACTTATATGTAATTATGACCATACTAGCCTTTGCCTTAAACTGCTAGACACACATTCAAGAAATTCAGGAATTTTATTTGTGTTAAAACTTATTAATATTTATTAATGACTTTTTTTTTAAATTTAATTTTTATTTTTTTTATTAGGCAAACATTGGAAGCTCAAATGATTGATGACTTATCCAATCATGCCTTAGCCACCTCAAAGGAGGCCTACAGACTAGCCAACGAGTCCCTCAATATGCCAATACAAACTAACCAGGAAATTGAAAAACTGAAGAGAGTGTAAGTGCACTGACATGGCACACCTATTTTTTTAAAAACAATCCACTTAACATAATTACATATAGATAAGTGATTAAAATATAGTATGTTCTCACCCCAAATATTATAAGCTGTCAAGTGTAGGTCAGGCCTTGTTAGCATAGATCAAGCCAAAATTCTTCCTAGTCACTCCAGGGAGAAGATGACACCTTGCATATTCTTAATGCTTGCACAGGATTGCTGAATCCCAATTCAACATATCAAGAAACCAGTTGGTTTCTATCCTGTAATTTTCAATAGAAAGGATTTCAGCCCACCCAGCCCTTAGTTATAGTTCAATATAGAAATGGTCCCTTTTCAGACCTTGACATCTATAGGGCAGATGATGTTAAGGTCATCTGTTTCTGGGGTTAACTAGGGTGTCATGTGGCCAGCACAATGACCAACCTACTTTACTTTTCCCCAACTAATATTAGGTACCCATTATGGCTGGGTGGACTCAGAGGCACCCACAGGTCCCGAAATGTAAATCCCAGTCTTCACCAGGATTCGAACCCGGGACCCCTGGTTCAGAAGCCATGCTCTGTACTGTTCAGCCACTGCTCCTCCTAGAGTTCAATATGCTTTTAGTTTTTATTTGTAATAGAGAAAAAAAATGATAATAGAGACATATATTTTATTTTTCTAAGAAGCTTATTGTTGACTAGGGAATCCTGTTTTGTTTTTTTTTGCTAGTCATGATTACTATAAGATAGATAGAGAAAGATTGTTTGTTTTTTTCCTTTTTGATTTAAACAAGAACAAATTATTTTATACCAAGATAAATATTATTTGAAATATTTAATCTGTTTAGAAATGACTGGAAGCATATTTGAAAAAAAAATGTCTTTCTTCTGTAATTGTCAGGTATGATGATGTGAGTCTAGTTTATCAGACTACCAAGATGGCTGCCAACACAACACTGGCCAGTGCCAACAAGGCCAAGGAGGATGTGTTTAGTGTCTTCAACTTGGCTCAGCAGCTGCAACCAAGCCTGGACTTTGACATGTGGAAACAGGATGCAGACCAAGTCATTGCCAAGGTGCTTGTTAGTGTGATGAAACAGTGTCATATTCTAGAGACTATTGAGTAGAGAAATATATAGAGAAATATTGGATGGCTGCCTGGTCGAGCGGTTTGCACGCTGGACTGTCGTATCGATTTACCGATGGTCCCGGGTTCAAACCCTGCCCGCTCCCATCCCCCGTCGTCCTGCGGGAGGTTTGGGCTAGGAAATAACTATCTTCAACTCTGAAGGAATTTCCGAAACATGTAAAACATTTTAAAAACATTTTAAGACTGATTATATGATATTTTTAACTTGTTCATAGGCAAGTTGTCAAGTATTTGTCACTTAAATTATTTCTACAAACTTGTGATTCATCCTCCCTTATCCACTGAGTTGACCAAAAAATAATGGAACTCAAGAAACTTATAAAAAACTAGAACAGACAAATTAAAGCTTTGAGATTTATGAGAAACGAATATTCACATTTGATTAGAGCAACACAATTAGTAAAATCACTAAATCTAGAGAGACTTCAGGATAGAAAACTAGAAATTTAAGTTGCAATAACACATAGAACACTGAACCATAATTACAAAAACAAAATAGCCATAATTATAAAAAGGAATAAAATACTTAGAAAAAGATAAAATTTCTTTTTCCATAGGCTAGGACAAATTGAAAAATTAATGTGTGTAAAAGATAAAAGAAGGAAACTGACACTAAGTCATTCTTGGTAGAATCATCATACAAGATTTAAAGCTTTTACTGCATACATAAACAGTTATAGTTAACAGTTCATTTGATGGATGTTTCATTTGATGCTCCCAGCCTAGGTCTCAGTCTTTGAAAGTCTAAATTTGTACTGAGGAGTATTATTACACCTGGTCAGTTTCAGGGCCCAATAGTCACATTGTAGGTACCAAGTCTAACAAGCAGACCTGAATCTCACTTGTGCAACACTACTTATAAAACAATCCTACCTTCTGCTTTCAATTTTACTGTTCTGTATTTTGTTGTCTATGTACACATTTTTCAGGTATAGTTATATTTTTGTGTTGTCTATTATCTTGTTAATAATCATTTGTTTATTGCTTTTTCTCTAGGCTAACAAGGTGAAGGATGATTCAAAAATGCTCCTAGAAAAGAACAAAGACTTGATGGACAGAGTGAACAATCAGTCCAACATTGTAAATGACCTCCTGAAACAAGGAAATGACTTGAATCAAGTGAGTTCATTGGTCCCCTACCATGATCTATCTAGATGCTATTTCACTTAACCATCATAAGCATCAAAATTTGTATTGCCAAACTTAGGACATTTTAAAATTGTACTCTTTCAAAGTAAGGAAATACATGTATGAATCTAAATTAGTGTGCTTTAGTTGTTTTTTTTTTATTGTTGAATTTAAGATGAGTGAATTGAGGCTCATGTGTAGAGATATCAATCAAATGTTTCTGTCCTTGACAAACTAATAATCATTCCACTTATGTTTCAGGTTGTTGCTGAGTATCTAGCAGAGGTGGATGGGGCCAAAGCTATAGCTGTGAAAGCAATGAAATGGGCTGAAGATACCTTGAAGGAGGCCAATGATACTCTACAGACCCTAGAAGGTTAGATATGGCTATGTTTGTTGTAGGCTTGCTTACAAAAATATACACTTGAATCTTTTGCTAGACTCATATGTTTGATGATAATGATAAAAGGTAAAAGATTGTATTGCTCAGATTTTGAATTGGACATTTAAACAAGGTACAAACAATAGGCCTCAATAGCCAAGTATTCAAATGTTTATAAGTTTTATTTATCAGGACAAATAAAATGTACTGAAGACAGATTGCAATGTTAACATCATCCATATATATAAATAAAGGCCAGATTCACTGTTCACTAATTCTCCCACTTTATCCAAAAATGTGATTGTCTACCTTTTTTCTTCACTTTGATGTTTCTAAAATGTTAAATATCTTTTATTTTGGATGTTTCTTTAGATTATATGACAATTGTAGCCTAGCCCAAACCTATGGGGGATGACCGCGGGCACTGTACAAACCTAGGACCCCTGAATGACAATTCAGAATGCATACCACACAACCAGGCAGCAATCCTTAGAATGAATAACTAAGCTTTTTTTTTTGTGTTGAATAACACATTGAGTGTGCAATGACCTGTTATAGATAAGAATTGATGAGCCAAAGTCATGTTTTGTTGTGTGTGTTGTGGGAAGGGCTTTTATTTTTTTTTAAAAAAAAAAAGGGTTCTCTCAAAATTGACTGTATTATCTAACACACCGATAAGAAACAAAAATGTTTGTGGAAAGTGCAAAAACTTCAACTATTTTACCACCATTTGATGCAAGTTTTTCACTGATATTTTTACACAGAGTTTAATAAGCTGATTGAGAACAAAGAAGCAGCAGAAAATGCTTTAAAACAGGTGGATGCTATTAAAGCTAAAATGGATGATTCCAATAGAATGACCAATGAGGCCAAAGATACTTTGCTTCAAGTGGAACAGGATGTAGACAATGCTTGGACAACTGTGCAGAGTGCAAACCGGACAATTAATGATGCTCAGCAGGTAGTTGAGTTTTCTTGTTTTCTATATGTATTAAAATGCAGGTCATTTGATAGTGTAGGGGCACTTTCTTGTTTTCTATACGTATTGAAATGCAGGTCATTTGATAGTGTAGGGGCACTAAGTCCACAATTTTTTGTCTTGGATAGCCCTTGGCATCTTTCTTGGCTTAACCATTAGAGAGATGATTGAACTGTTCTATAAACTTTGACATTCATTCTCTTCAGAATGCACAGAACCTCAAAAAGAAAACAGGAGAGACTAAAACTAAATCCAATGAACTCAACAAGATGGCTGAAGAATTATCTGCACAGCAGCAATCTGCCAATGGCAAATTGGATGAACTAGAAATGCAAGTCAAAGAAGATCAAACTCAGGCTAATAATGTAAGTCAACAGAATTAGTTTATTGGCTGCTCAGGACCAAATTTAATGCAGCAGCATACGGTTGATTAGCAAACATTCTATAGTTTAGAAACCTGTTCTTTTTATTGAGATTTTTTCCTGGGTTTTAAGAACTTTTTGTCACTAAAAAATATGAACTCAGCTGAACGTTCCTTTTTTTTTTTTAAAGTGTAAGAACTGTTTTCTTAAGTAAAAAAGAATAGCACCATTTAAACATAATAATTGAATAATTTCTCAATTGATCTATTTAATGTATTTATTAATAAGTATTTAGATAACTTTTATCTAGACATTCAACCTGTGGGTTCCCGGTCACTTCATCCCCGGTCATTTCATCCCCGGTCACTTCATCCCCGGTCACTTCATCCCTGGTCACTTCATCCCCCGGTCACTTCATCCCCCGGTCATTTCATCCCCAATTAAATATTTTATATATAAATATGATTATGTAGAATGTTTTTGACATTTTATGACATGTTACTAATGCGTTTATGGTGTTTCCTCCTCTAATTAGTATTCTTAATGAAAAATCTTATTGCAAATCTGGATTAGTACTTAGCTATAGCGTAATGGTCAATGGCCAAGGTGTTGTGCAAGTAGTAGGAATCTTTTGAGAGATAGAAGTGCGATTAGAATAATTATGACCGTGCCGCTGATAACTTATCATCAAAGACCAAGGTGTGGTGCAAGTAGTGGACATCTTTTGAGAGATAGACGTGCGATGACAATAATTATGATCATGCCGCTGATAACTTATCATCAAAGGCCAAGGTGTGGTTGAAGTACGACCATGTTTCATTTTATTTTATTTTTAAATCGCTCTTTCTTGAAAATTGGCGCGTCATTTTTAGTCTTGAAATAAGGTTTTATTTTTTTCTAATAAAGGCGGACTTCACCCATCCTCGGGATATCATGTCGCCTGTATACGTTTTGCTTGATATCCTTTTAAACATTAAGGTTACAAATTGTATAATAGGACTTTATTTCTATATATATATTTTTCTACATGTATATGTAAGTAATTTTTTTTATTGGTATTCACTTTAGACATCGAAACTAATGGGTCTTCTCTACTTACAATCGATAGCATATTAATCTTATGATGTAGATGAACACAAAAACACCTTTTTTTTACATTACCTCTAAGCCTATATTTACACATGCTAAATTTTTATAGTTTTTAATGGCATTTAATTTCAATTTTATTGTAATCTAACGTGTTAAAATTTTGTCATTTAAATAAAAAATGAATACATTAAATATTGCTCATTTAATGATTTTTAAAATTACTATTTGTTAGATAAAATGATCAGATGATGAAAAGTATCAGGGGATGAAATGACCGGGGGATGAAGTGACCAGGGGATGAAATGACCAGGGGATGAAGTGACCGGCCACCGTTTGCACATAATCTTTTGTGCAATTTTAAAAATAAACTGTAGTTCATTTAAAGATTATATCCACATTTAAATATTTAAAGATGTTTGTTTCCAAGAATGGTTGAAATAAGCATATTTCAACTATTTAGTTTCAAATTTCCAAAAGTTATAAGTATGAATATGCTACATGAAAATACAACTGTTTTATCTCATATTTAGCGGCCCCCAAAAGGGGAAAAGACACTATTAGTTTTGTGTGACCTGTCTGTCCCTCTGTCTGCCTGTCTGTCTGTCCGTCCGGTTTAGATCTCAGAAAGTAGAAGAGAAAATGAAAATCGGACATCACAATAATTTAGATCATTCAAAGTTCTGATGCAACGGCTACTTTTTTTTTCTAAAAGCTCAAAATCTAATTTTTTAAAATCTTTTATGCAAGCAGTTTTTTAAAGAGAAAAACCTAATTAGTATGCATTATAAATCAGACCTAATTTTAAACAATTAATAATATAAATTTCATTTTATTTCACCTTTATTTTTGTTTGAGTATTTAATAACTATGTAACCAAACCAAAAAGAGGCAAAGAAAAGAGGCCTAATGCCTAAGGATTACTGGGGCACTACATAGGATCTGTCAACCTTTTATCTGCATTCTTATCTGTCATTTGTCTTTGATATAATTTCATACCGATGTTCTTTCTGAAAATATTGAAACCTGCCTGGGTGGACCACTTCGGGGGCCAATTTTAAGTTTGTGTTTCCACATAAATTGTCTTTGTAACCTTGTTAACATTATATCTTATCATCATTGCCAACTTCTCTTAACTTTTCAGTAGTTTTTCTATATTTCTGTCACTAGTTGCACATTGGGCCTTACAAATATATACCGGTATTGTAGCATTTCATAAAATGCATAAGTTGCATTTAATTGCATGATGTTCATGTCTTTTATGTTTTGTTCGCAGATGTTTTCACCTGTCATAAATCACTTATTTGTATTATGTTGAACAGGCTTTGAAAGAATCAGACGAAGTCAACCAAAAGGCAGAAGATGCCTTTAAGCAAATCTCCACAGCTCGTGATTTGATTTTGTCCATCAACAATCAGCTGGGTGAAATTGGTGAAATAGATATAAATCAGCTGAATAATTTAGAGAAACTTTTGGAGGAGGTTAGTGGGACCTTTTAGTTCACTTTAACCACTATTTTCCAGCTGTCTCAATATCAACTCATACTCAACATGCTCGTTTCAAACATTTTGTTTTTCATTTGTACAATATTCAGTAAGTGTGCATATGTTATTACCAACATGCAGAATTTTAAAAAAAAGTATGCTTGCATTTTTCTTACAAAAGCTTCACTTTCTTTATTATTGTACACAGAGTGTATAGCTCATTAGTTTAACTCAATGAGAAAAAAAATATTAAAGTTCTTAATAACATTTAAAATTTTACAAATCTGCTAAAGTATTTTTGCTCCATTGGCTTTTCAATGTTTACAAATCTTTTTTTTTTAATTGCAAATCTTATATAGTTATGTTTTCTCTACTGCTAAATGAGGAGATGTAGGGTTAGCCTGTTTGAATCAGGTGATGT
>JADKLZ010011625.1:0-38367 GCA_021533235.1 Biomphalaria straminea | reverse complement strand
AGCCGTAAGGGTAGACTATATATAAGCCGCACCACATCACGCTCACGGGCTAATCCGTCTCTAACGCTGTCATGGGCCCCCAACAATAACAATTCAGTATGTCCGCTTTTAACACTGTGGGCCTTATTTTTATTACAAAACAGAATATTACTTATGTACTGTTTGCCTACTGTTGTATATACTTCATTGTTATTGTTCTGCATAAAAGATTTCCTTTGAAGTTTAAAAAGTTTAAAAGAAAATACTCCCATGGCCTCAAGATGTCTATGCACAGAAGCATATAAAACACTTAGGCGAAAGTAATCAATCCAAAGAGTTTATTTTGTATTCAAACATCGACGTCTAATCGGATTTTATTAGGAAAATGTGTAGTTATCAAGTTTGTTACAATAAAATCTCCGATCGCGGGGCCCCCACAGGCGCTCCACTTGCCACCTCTAAGGCCGCTACTGCTGTATATCATACAGTTTTATTCGTGGCAACAAAGAGAGTAATACTCTTTGTTTTTGCTGCAAGAACATGTTTGATCTCTTTAATCCGCAACAAATTTATTTAAGATTTGTATTTTAAAATGTAAAACTAACTTTAAAAAAACAACAACTTTGATCTCTGTGGGAAAATTTTTTGTTTAAATGTCAACAAAGTCAACGTACTGATAGACCTAGGTCTAGATTTAGTATTTGATATAAATATAATCCATAAATGTTGAAAAAAATACACCTGTTGACACTATTTGTCAATAAAATATATTAATTTATGTATTTTGAAACACCCATTTGGGGGCCCCCCTAGGTGGGGGCCAGGGGGGATTTTCAAAACCTCCCCCCCTCCACCACCCCCCTACGCTACGCCACGCCACTGGTGCTAGTTATTTAAGTTATTCCATTGATTATAGCGGTGATATTTAATTCTTCACGCATATATTAAGGGAGATAACAAGAAAAACTACATGTGATGTTCGAGGGAAACAATCACAATTTATTAAAATATTTTTATTTATTCATTTGTAAAAGTTTTATTTTGTTTATATATATATTTTTAATTTGTTAATAAGCATAATTATTTATAATATTTATGTAATAAATACATACTTAAAAATCTTGGGAAATTATCCTTGAAACTTTTTTTTTTAAATATATTTATAAAAATATTATAAAGTCATGTAATTTTGTACAAATTAATGTGTAAGTACTTTGACAAAGTGAATCTTTTATGGTACGATTTAGCCCCCGATTAAGGCTAATTAATTCTATGCAATTTGTGGATGCGTTTAATACGCTAAATCAGGGTTCGGCAACCTTTTCAGTCGTAAGATACGAAAATTACAATTTACAAAATTTCAACGTTTCTAAAGAGCCACGAGATTTATTCTTCCAAACTTTCGTAAGAATTCTTTAAACTGACGATGATAGAGTGCTTTTAACAAAATGATGTTTAAAATCTTGATTTACAAATTCATTACCTCAACTATTTCATCCGGAAATGTTTGGACACAAATCGCTTTTTTGGTATATTATGCAGTGAAACGTAAAAAAAAGTCCGTGGTTTAATTTTGCGCTAAAGAATCGTACTTGCCCCTTTATTTTTTCCTATCATACTTCTGGCTCCATCAGTTGCTATTGAAAGGATTTATTTATATCGATTTTATTATCTTCAATGTATTTTCGCACGACATCAGCTGTATCTTTTCCGCTGGTTTGTCACGAGAGCGTTAGCAATCCTAGAAATTCTTCTTTTGGAACTTGGAAAGACATAACCTGACAAAAAGGCAAACTTGTGCTGTGTCTTTTATGTCATAAGACTTATCCATATCAAGTGATTAGGCAGAAAAAAATTGAATATCTTCCACATTCAAATATTTCAATTCATGGAGAGGGGTGAGCTGAAAAGCAAGTACAAGTGGCTGAGAGATAGAATCGATTCAGAACAATTTTTAAAAGTTGTTTTTTTCAATAAAATAGGTAATATTTTCGCATGGAACTAAAGAACCGTAGCCAAACATCCAAAGAGCCGCATGTGGCTCGCGAGTCGCAGGTTACCGACCCCTGCGCTAAATCAGGGATGTCAAATTACGGCCCGCGGGCCACTTGCGGCCCGCCGAAGTGTTTTTTGCGGCCCACTGAACCCCAAATAAATCATTGTAAATATCTAGAAATTATTTAAACTTTTGATTCTTATCACTTGTAATGGAGAGGCTAAAGAAACATTGTCTCTAAACGTCTTTTTAAAGAGTTTTTTAAAAAAGACGAAGATTATACTTAATAGCAATACTATATAAATTCAGTAAAAGACATAAGCCGTGGCCAGTATTTATTCAATCCTATGGAGAACTGTGTTAAAAGAATTGGGTTGGGTTGTACAAGATGGCAATAGTAATGAGTGATGAGCTTTGACTGTGAAAAACAACCTTTTTAATAAAATAAAGAAAATATCTAAACCATAAACTAGTAACTGTAAAGTTTACAGAAAGCTACAATGAATTTGTTTGCGGAGTTGTATACTATAAAATCTATATTATACTAAGGGTCCGTCCCTAGGCATAATTAAAGTATACGCTGTTAAGGTCTTTGATAGATAAAAGTCTCGCACAGGGGCTACAGTTTTATATCAAAGAAAAAGAATAGCGAAACTTTGCTCAATGTTATTTTTCGAAGTACACTAGATCTTTAGTAAATTGCATAATTTTCGTTTTTTCATTTATTCTGTATATTCTTATATTATTCGGGGCCACCAAATTCACTTGTCCTATGGCCTCCAACTATTCCGAGCCGGCCCCGACTGGCAGTCTCGAAAAGTATGTGAAGCTTCGGAATTAAAACATTCTGTTGTTCGGTAACACAGTTGTATTCACTGACCAATCATTAGATCAATATGGAATATCAAGGTAGAAATCGTTAGGTTCCTTGAGTTGAAGATGACCACATGTTTATCATCGCAAGCACATGAAATGTATGTGCATCTTAAATCTTTTCAAACAAAGCATATATATATATGTATATATATATATATATGTATATATATATATATGTTACTATGTATATATATATATATATGTGTGTGTGTGTATGTGTGTGTGTGTGTGCGGCCTGCCTAGTCCCTAAATTTCATTAATGCGGCCCTCGGTTAAAAAAGGTTGCCCACCCCTGCGCTAAATAATCAAAAATTGTCAAAATAAAGAAAGGAAAAATCAAATTCTTATTCGTACATATACTTACTAGTTACATATACATCTTTAAACTGTTACAGATATATTCATGTATATTACCATTTGGTATCAATAATATACGTTTATGTCTATAAAAATAAAACTTTGTTTATATAAAAAAAAAAAAAGAAAGAAAGCCCAAAAAGGGGCATAGCCCAAAAAGAGGCAAAAGCCCAAGGATTCCTAGGATGTTAACTGCTCGACAACTGATGTCCAAAGCTAAAAAGCTGAGGTTTCCTAAAAACAAATATAATCAAACTAGCCATATATAAGCAGCGGCCCATTTGTTTAGCGTGGGCTCACAATTTGAGTATCACTTTCGATATATTCACTGCAAGTGCTTTCTAACCGATTAAATGAAATAATAATTTTATTAGTAAAGCGAATGCGTTAATGTAAAAATAGTATGAATGGAGCTATTAAAATTAGTTAATCGACTTAATTAAAATTAAAAAAAATAAAATGCTTGTGCTTGACGGTTTTGAATTCTATTTGTAACATACGCCTTGCTCTCTAATTCATAGTATAGATTAGGAAAGAAAATACATTGATTAGCAGCACACGCATGAAGATGTTAAACAAAGTAAGGAAGGTTATATACCCGAATTCATTTGCGAATAGTCTTGTAATTACGAAAATGAACGGTCGGATAAAGATTACTAATCTAAAGAGTTGCTTTAGTGTTCTGTTAGTTCTATATTTGTAGGCAATTAAATATAAAGTCTCTTTAGTCCTCCTATAGTCTAGACAAACCACATCTCACGTCGGTCTTATAGTTTTGCAATTCCATTTTTTTGCGTAAAATTATTGTAGGCCTACTATTATTGGCTTCGGATGATTTCTTTGTAAATTCTCAGATGGTTAAATTATAGTTCTGTAACAAAACAAAGTTACAAAAAAGCTTATTGAACAAAATGTTATGTATCAGTTATGAACTTTTTAAAAAATATTTTTTTCGAATACATTTTTTTTTCGGCGGCGATCATCAAAGTCTAAGTCTGAATATGTTAGGTATCTTATCTTTTAAAGGAACAAATCAGTTGCATTTGAAATGTAGTAAAACATTTTTCAAAAGGTCCCTTTTTAGCGGCCCCCGTAAGGGGAAAAGCCGCTATTAATTTTGTCGAAAACGTCCGTCTGTGACACTCAGGGCTCGAAAACTAGAAGAGATACGAAACATATTATTTCACCATTAAATGCGGCTTGAAAAGTTGCAGGTTCAACGGCTACTTTTGGTTTTCTAAAAGCAAACCGTTTAATTTATAAAAATTAATTATGGAAGCGATTTTTTAATACCAATAGCCTACAACAATTCTAAAACAATTACGTAAATTTAAGGGAGGAAATGTTACAATAAGAAATGCACTACCAGAATCATTATCACGCACATTTTTAGCGGCCCCCGTAAGGGGAAAAGCCGCTATTAGGTTTGTGCAAAATGTCCGTCTGTCCGTCTGTCACACTCAGGGCGCCAAAACTAGAAGAGATACGAAAAATATTTTTTCACCATTAAATGCGGCTTGAAAGGTTTAGGTGTAACTGCTACTTTTAGTTTTCTAAAAGCAAACCGTTTAATTTATAAAATTAATTATGCAAGCGATTTTTTAATAACAAAACACCAATTCTAAAACAATTACGTAAATGTAAGGGAGGAAATGTTACTATAAGAAATGCTCATAGATAGCAGATATTACGCACATTTTTTAAAATGAACTTTTAGCAGCGGCTTTCGTGTAGGCCCTACTAGCGTAAAGCCCGAAAATGACATGATTCTAAACTAATTTCTTTAATTTAAAAAAAAAAACAGATTTTTTTTTTAAATTGTTAAGTGCCCCCATTAGAATGAAAGACGCATATTTTTGTGCGTTATGTCTGTTGGTTGGTCTGTCCGTCACGGTTAGAAAGAAAAAAACACTAAAGGCTTTTGAAAATATGATTTGACCTTTACAGTTCTTTCAGAAATATTGCGATAGTTTAAGGATGGGAGCATACAGGAATTGAGACAGGGACCAACGATAAATCCGAACTAAAGTCTAGTGCGCAAACATCAAGATAAGACAGGTTTATACCCTGCTCGCCATCCTCCGTCGTCCAGCGAGAAGTTAATTATTTTCAACTTAGAAGGAACATCCGAAACATCTTGCGAATAGGCGGATCTGACAGGGATCCGACTCCGACGGGGGCAGCCTCTGAGTTTGTGTATCACACTTTAAAGAGGAGAAACGTGACAACGATTGCTGCCACGATCTCAACGGGATGTACCGAATCAAACGGAAAGAGACGAATGAAGAAACTGAAGTCTGTTATGTGCCTGAAGCATATTTGATATTGTATGTACCTGTTACCAGTCAGTACACAGTGCCTCAATGAGCCGGACAGATCAAGACAATGTTGGGTCTGCGTCTAATCCTGTTGCTGTAGACCTTAAGACCTCTGCCTATCTGCCGGTGCGCACGAGGGAAATTTAAAGCTCGACCCACTCTAAATCTAAGATGTCAAGAGAAAGACATCTTCCACTTGAACTCGATGAGACTTATGTCCTGGACGTGAGACTGTCAGCTGAGGATGAATGCGGCATATCGGACTTTGTTTGCAAAGTGGCTGCATGTGAACCTGAACCTCCCTTGAGAGACGTCTGTCGAGAGGGTCGCTATAATTACTTAATTATTTTTTTCAAGGTGGGGGAGGTTGAATCTTGGACCCCCCCCCCTTTCTGGTTACGCCCATGAATACAGAGACACAAAAATTCCTTTGATGAAATAATGAAATAATTATATACAATTCGACGATCTGATTTCATGTGTAATGTTTACAAAAACTATTGTAAACATATTTTTCGTTTTCTAGTAAGACAATTTCCTCATGGCTAAAATAGAATATTATTGTTATTATTATCTACCACTAGATATATATGTAAATATTGTATGTATGTTTGTGTGATTTCAATGACCCCTTCCCCCCCACCCCCCGTTCTTTTTCCGGAGAAAATATCCTGGTTACGCTGATGAATCAAGGTAAGGGGAAACTACCATGAAAGTGTCGAAAAAGTGGAACAAAGATGGCGACATACTTTACGCATAGGTCAGCAAATGCAAGCAACCATTGAGATTTTTTTTCCCACAAGCCTTTGCGGGCTGAGAAATAATGTAACAGTGCAGTTCTTTCTGTCACTGAATGAAAGTCTTTCAGGAATGTAAAAACATTGCTTATCATTTTTCTTATTAGTCTAGTTCTAAAATATTTTGTTGAATACACCAAAATGCAAGTAATTATTGCTTTTCTCTTCTTTGGAGTACAATTTGCACATTCCAGACTTGAAAGGGACCCGAGTGTTCCATGTTACGATGATAAGCGTAGACCTCAAAGATGTCAGCCGCCGTTTGTAAACGCAGCTTTTGGTAGAGTCGTGGAAGCAACAAACACTTGTGGAGTTCGTAGAGTCACAGAGTACTGCATGCAGACTGGTGTTACTGGAGATCTCAGACAATGTGCCAAATGTGACGATAGCCACCCTGATACTCGGCACCCGCCTGAGTTCTTATCGGATTTTAACAACAATACCACTAAATTTACCAGCTGGCAGAGTGAAACTATGCTAGAAGGAATACAGTACCCTAATGTTGTAAACCTTACTTTACACCTCAGTAAGTTATCTTTATTTTTATAGAAATAGATAGACTATTTCATTGGTAGATATAGGAATTTTTTTTTCTTGACAATTAATTACATTTCATTTAAAGAACATAATTTAACTGTAGACTGTAGAATGGAGGCACGGTGGCTGAGCGGTAAAGCGCTTGGCTTCTGAACTGGGTGTCCTGGGTTCGAATACTGGTGAAGGCTGGGATTTTTATTTCAGGATCATTGGGCGCCTCTTGAGTCCACCCAGCTCAAACTAATGGGTACCTGACAGTAGAGTAGTGATTAGTTGGGGAAAAGTAACTTAAAGGCGGTTGGTCGTTGTGCTGGCCACATGACACCCTCGTTAACTGTAGGCCACAGAAACAGATGACCTTTACATCATCTGCCCTATAGACCACAAGGTCTGAAAGGGGAGCTTTTTTTAAACTGTAGAACTAGTAACTAGACTAGACTATATCTTATAGACATATAATAGAGAGATTCTAGAATTTAATAAGTAAGACTATAAATTCTAGATTCTCATTCTAATTCTAAGTGCAATCATAATTTAGTCATAAAAAAGGGTCTGTGGTCATAATCTACAATTAAAATTAAAGGCATTTAATTTTAGATTACTCTAGTTGTCTAGATCTAGAGAATCACTTCCTTGTCGAACACCCCTCTTTTGTATACCATATAATTATAAATGTATTTTTATCAATGCACCTTTATTTTGATGGTTGCAACAGAAATTAAATTCTATAGAAAATAGAAAGAAAATGCATAAATGTACCCTGCGGGCCCAAACGTCCTTTGTTTTACTTGGTCCCGCAGGGTACATTTATGCATTTTCTTTGTATTTTCTATACAGTCGTTTACCCCTGCAGCAGTACATTTTGTTTTTTGAGAAATTAAATTCAAACTAAGACTATTCTAAGAAATACATTGGTACTTCGATTGTTATATTCTATGGTGCAAGATCCTTTTTCTAATGGTTGTAATAGGAATGACTATGTTAGTTTTCTATGGTGGACGATCTATGGGCTAATTTTTAACTAATTTATTTTTGTGCATGTATTTCCATGCAAGATTATTTTTCTACAAGGTGGTAAAGCGTACTCGTATGAAAGCATATTTTTTTGACCTCATACACATGAATGGAGTTGCTTCCAGTACTAAGGCTACCGGGAAGCTCCATGGATTGAAATGCGAACATGTAATATTACATTTCCCTTGCTTTCACACACACACACACACACACATATATATATATATATATATATATATATATTTATATATATATTTATATTTATATATATATATATATATCCATATCATCCATATATCCATATAGGGGTTTTTGATTATTAGGTTTACCATTTTTGATATATTTTAAGCTTCAATATCAAACAAAATTTTTTTATGATGAGAATTTTTGTATTTTTATGCAATGTTTACTTTAAGGTTCAAAGCAAGAATAAACGTAATTGATAGTACATTTTTTGTATCTAAAAGCACAACAAAACGCTTAAGCAATTTATTACCACTGTACATGCTTATTAAACATTATTTCTAAAGACGAAAAACTTTTTTTGCAGAATTACTTCCCTTTCCACCCAAAATTTATTTTTAATTAAGTATGCTCTCCCCTGCCAATGCGTAATTTAATCTATTTATAAATATCATTGACCATTTCTCAATTTGGAACTATTACTGTGACATGTGTATGGCGATTAGTCTTCTCTTTTTATTTGCACATGGTGGTTCACCTCTTGCTTGACCAAAAAGTACCTGAAATGAAAAAAAAATTGACAATTTTAAAAACATTTTTTAAATACAAGTTTGCCTCTATGCCCAAGCCCGGCGCTGCTGGCTCCTTCTTTGCCTCTTGAAAAATACTGCTCGTCTGTAATCTTCACAATACTCAAAGACAATGCCTTTTTCATTACTTTTTAATTAGCCTAATACCTATTAATTATTCATTAGTCTCAGTATCACTTAAACTGAATTTTTTCCTAACCTTTTTAACTTTGATCTCCTTTTTGAGTATCTTGATTTTAATAACCATATTATTAACATTTTCGGAATGTCAAGTAACTTCTTGTTATTACTGTTATTACTTAAAAATATATATGTATTTACTCGCTATCAGTATCCGGCCCTAGATGCCAGTATCAGAAGCGGTTTTGGCCTTTAAAACATAAGCCTGATGACCAGTTATGGTCTGAAACACATACATACATCTACCACTATATAAAAAAAATATAAATTTATGCTATTTAGAAATTTTGCATAATGTTCAAAAATATAGCAATAGATTTACTAGGTATGGTATCCGACTATGGACAGATATCCTATTTTACTATCGGGCCATATCTGGCTTCAGTGGGATATCAAAATGGGCTATCCGGTGCATCTCTAATTATATATTATTTAGAAACCTTTTTAGATCTTGGAGCAAAAGATGTTTCTGTGATTGGTTGTTAACCGATGGTGTCGTATTGCCAGCATGATGACCAACCAAGTTTACTTCCTAAATTGACCTAAACCTCACTAATATAGAATCCCTTTTTTTAAAAAAGTGTGGGGCAAGACAATTTGTTTCATAGAAAGTAGCTTTACATTTTTAAATCCATTGGTTCATATTTAGAAAGAAAAAATCATCTAAAGATAAATTTGATTGTCAACCAAAGGCACACTTGCACCACAAGCCATACATTTTGTCTACATTCCAATTTTCTTTTTTTTTTTAAAATTTGAACCCCCTCCCTTTTCTGGGTAAAAAAAATGGTATGAATTCAAAACTGATAGTGACTATATTATATATATCCACTTGCAACTTAATATAATTACATATAATTTAGCATAGGTGGTAGTGTTGGGCCATTATTATTTAAACCAACATTTGAAGACAATTATTTTAATAAAATTCATAAAGAATCAACAAAATAAAGCTTACATTAGAACTTAAATCTTATATTCACTCTCTTGACCGCAAATAACACTTTAAAAATTTTTTGCTTTACTTGTGTAAAACTGAAGTAAACCATTGTATTTGTTCTGCTAGTACGTCTCTATTAATATTTAATAAATTGTAAAAAGATGAGAATATATCATATATATATTGGATATAAAGAGTGCGAAAACAAATTAAATTTTAAGAAAAAAAAGTTCTGATCAGTGTAGTGTTATGATATGATTAGGATTTAGTTTGATTTCAGGAAGACTGGGAAAGTTTTAATTGGTTATAGATGACGTAAACTTTGTTAAAAAAGTAGAACGCTGTAGGTTACACAAAAACAAGACATCTTCCTTTAGGACAGTGAAGTTAAGAAAAAAGATCTCCTCTGCTAGCAACAGAAGACATTGGATGGGTCCCTTCTTCAAGATTAAAAGTATTTATTGTTTAATACTAGCGTCAACTCTATATTGATTGTTTCTGCCTTTAGCCGGTGTTACTGAGTTTGTTTAAAGGTTACCTCCTCTTAATTTCATGGATTGGATTTAGACACAGCAAAAGTAGTTAGAGGCATATCATATAGATCTAATATGAATTATAAGTTTTGAAAATAAATTATAGGTTGTATAAAACATTTGTGGATTTACTTTATAAATATTCTTTTCTTCAAAAAAAAAGCATTGAGTTATATAAAAAAAATCAGCATTAGTAACAAAAACCAAAACCAAGTAATAGGTAAGGGTACAAAGACAGTTTGTGTGGAAACACTATCTCAAAATTGGCCCCCGTAGTATTCCACCCAAGCAGGTAAAAAGGCAGGTTTCAATATTGTCAGAAATAACACCAGAATGAAATTCTATCAAAAACAAATGACAGAGAAGAATGGAGAAAGAAGGTTGACGGATCTTGTGTGGTGCCCCAGCGGTCCACAGACCAAAGAATAGATGAAAGTGAATGTGAAGTTAGATGTGAACCTGGTCTAACTAATATCTTATAATAAATATATATAATTGCTATAATTGTTTTGTCTCTTAATCCTCAAGAAAAAAAAATTTCCTTTACTTCAGTGTTCTATTGCCACAGAGTAGCACTGCAGTAAATGCTATAATATGAAAAACTACTTATTAATTGTTGTTTTAAATTATGTCCTACTTATATGCGTTCTAAATAGATTTTCTCTCCTAAAATAAGTAAACATTTTTTAGTGTAAATGTAATAGTTTGTATATTATATCATAACTCACTTAACTTAGCAATACAAATGTAAAAAAAAAATAATATTTTTTTACACAAAATCTAAAACTGTTTACATAAATGTGTTAAACATATGGTAAATAGCTATCTCCCCTAATAAGGAGCCTCCCGTGTTTGTTGCTATTAAAAGTCAATAATTGAAAAAGTGTTGTATTTTTATAAAAAAAAAATGCTTGCCTAATTGATTTAAAAAAAATAGATTTTTCACTTTCAGAAAACAAACAAAAAAAAAGTAGCCTTTGCGTCAGAACTTTGAATGTTTTAAAATACTATTATGTCGGATTTTCACTATCTTTTCTAGTTTACGAGATCGTAACGAGACGGACGGACGGACAGACAGACATACCACACAAAACTAATAGCGTCTTTTCCCCTTTCGGGGGCCGATAAAAATATTGGTTTAAAGCCTAGAAAGATTTCACTAGTACAACACTCCCATTTTATAGTTTATTTATATAGTTATTATTTATTCAGTATTAGATCTAAATTTGTAGTAGGCAATACATTTCTTTTGGGATTGGCGGCCGGATTGGCTTACCATTCATAAGTGTGAAAAGTGTGGGTTAGTTGAAAAGCTAGTTCTTTAGATCTTGTTCTTTAGAGTCTGCTTGCTATTGGAAGTTTAAGTATGGTCTATGTATAGTTAGTTGATTGTTTGGCCCACTTACTGGACCTATTTTTTTTTGATACATACAAGTGTAGATCTATGATTTGGCTACACGCATGTTAAGTTCAAATGTCATTGAAACATTTGTGATAGTGCTTGATGTTTGTCACTTTTAATGATAATATTGATCTCTCTCTTAGAAGTAGTTTTGAACGGAGCAGGATAGGGTTAAACCAAGTGTACATCATCATCGTGACATGTGTACGTTCGCTAATGCGATAGCCTTGCCATTTGCGAATGCTGGATCGGGACCGTAGATCAGAGTTGCTCAAACGTTGATGCTTCAGCGCCAATCATTTTCCAACAGTCTGAGCTTTATTTTGAAATTCATTCTCCTTCAACGCACTTTTCCAGATTGTAAGAGCGCACTTTTCCAGATTGTAAGAGCGCACTTTTCCAGATTGTAAGAGCGCACTTTTCCAGATTGTAAGAGCGCACTTTTCCAGATTGTAAGAACGCACTTTTCCAGATTGTAAGAGCGCACTTTTCCAGATTGTAAGAACGCACTTTTCCAGATTGTAAGAGCGCACTTTTCCAGATTGTAAGAGCGCTTTTTTCCAGATTGTAAGAGCGCACTTTTCCAGATTGTAAGAGCGCATGTCAAAAAAGGAGTAGACGGGACGGGCCGATGTCAAGTTTCTTTTTTTGAGCACCCGATTTTAATATGCATGTCAAATTTAATTTTAATATAACAAAAGAGGCAGCACTAGGCAATACTATTTTTCAAGGGCCATGGGTGGTACACGTAACGCATGTACGTCTTTGATGGGCATGATTAGCGTAAAATCATCTTCGTGGTAAGACATATGGTCGTGGACTTTTTCGATGGTTCTGGCCTTTGAAAGTCGAGAAGAATCGAGTTTTACGGAGAAGTTTTGAAATGTCTTCAAAAAATGTTGAGGCCATTTCGTTGCAGGGCGTCTCTCGTGAAACTTAGTCTACATTTTAAAAGGTGCTACTTAGAAGATGAAATGACGTTTCTTACAATATTTGTAACATTGGTAACGTCATCTTATTTGGTCAATACTGGTATTTAAACATGGATATAAAACTTCGATGAGATTTTTTTCCTGGACAAATAAAATAACTGACTTCGCCCCCCCCCCTCCGATCAGAATTTTAGGTAGCGACACCCTCCCCGACTGTTGGAAAAACCTTCCTCTAGGAGAGTGTATCCTTAACTTTTTACTTATCGAATTTAAAAAAAAATAGCTATATTATAAATTGAGATTTTTTTCAAGCATACTATCTGACATAACAAGAATCAATTAAAAAAAAAAGACCAATTAGTTAATTAATTAATTTGTTTGATATTTAAAAGTTTTTTTTTTGTTTTTCTTTTTTTTTTTTTTTTTTTTGTTTATTTTCTACCCTTTCAAGTCTGAGAGAATATATATTACATCATAAATACATTTTTTTTTGAAGTACGAATGCATTATTAAAAGTACATCTTAACTTTGGTAATCCGACACCCCTCCGAACCGTAACCGTCAGACTATCAGCGACAAATGTACTTATGGGAATGAATTTGTTAGCAGGCTAGGACGTCTTCGTTATCAGGACTGACTGGCCTCGTCTACATCCTAAAATGTCATCTTCCACCTATTTTAATATCTCGGCTTTTTTACTGGCAGCGACCAGCATATTTCAATTTTAGATTGAATTCGCGCTCATAAGCCATTGTCTCCCTTGCTACTTCTGTTAGAACATTCGGACATTGAAGTCTGTCGTGTTATGGCTCTCTCGTGTTATCATACCAGTGCATGTACAGGCTCTCATTCCTCTCTTTGTTTACATTTAAAGGGGGTGAGGGGAGATAGCACAGTTTGCTGGAGCTGACTTTGTAATGAGGAAGTGCTGTTAAGTTGTCCCTCGTCCAGGTCAAGTGGGAGGGGAGGCGGAGAACATGCTCGTTATCTCTTTATAACTCTTTCTCTCCCCCCACCCCTGTCTCTCTTGCTTTCCGTACGTTTCCATGGTTCTGTTAAACACATGCTATACATTTCACACAATTTTCACTTTTGTTTTTTCAGTAAAGTTGTATAAAAAATCTAATTTATAAATAAAATAAAAGCGAGTATGTTACATTCATAAAACATGTCGTTACATTATTCCGTACAATGCCGAATACCAGGTCATTTAGAGATATTTTATTATCGCTGGTTATGTGGCTATTAGCAACATGCTTTAGAAAAATTTGTATTAGTTCCAAACGTCTTCTTAGTTCTCCCATTTCCATCGTCTTATAGCGAACTCTGGCCTGACAAGTTCAAAAGGGGGTATTATATATATATACTTCTTGTAGGTAATGTGAATATTATGTAAAATGATCGTTTATGTTTGGAATTCGCTATTCACCTAGGTAATGTGCACATTAACGCCTTCCGTACCGATAAATTTAGTTGAGGGTTAGGAATATGGTTAGAATTATGTAGGTAATTGGCACATACATCTTTTTTTTTGTTCCACCTTCACAAGTGAATGTGCAATTAACCTAGGTAATACCGTAATAGGCTCATTATCTAAGTGATACATATATTTAACTTTTTTTCCCCTTCACAAGTGAATGTGCCATTAACCTAGGTAATACCGTAATAGGCTCATTATCTAAGTAATACATATATTAAACTTTTTTTTTCACTGCAACTACTTACACTTTGGGCACTGTTGGAATTCTGCTGCTGCTACATTTCTTTGTTTTCTCCTCTCCAGAGAAATCCTTTGACATTACCTACGTCAACCTCAGATTCCAGTCGCCTCGGCCTGAAAGTTTCGCCATATACAAACGTACCACAGAAGATGGTCCCTGGATACCCTTCCAGTTCTACAGTGCCTCGTGTGATAAAACCTACAACCTGCCCCGCCGTGGGCCAATTCTCCGTGAGGACCAGGCCATTTGTACCAACGAGTTCAGCGACATTAGCCCGTTGACTGGAGGCACCGTGGCTTTCAGTACACTTGAAGGACGTCCCAACATGTTTGACTTTCTGCACAGCCCGAAACTTCAAGTGAGTGGGGTTTTTGTTTTTGTTTTGTTTGCTGCACAGAATTTCGAGACATTTGTTGAAAATCATTGCCCCCTTTAATGTGTGTGTGTGTTGATACAGTCCAATCTGATAAGGAATGTTATGGTAAATGTTTGTGTTAGAATCAGATTATTTTGTAAGAATGTCCTGGCACTTACACAAACACATGTATTTATTTTATAGTAATATAAAAGATAATATCATTTGTTTTAAATTTCAACTTTCGTATAACAAGTCTTTCCAGCTATATAGCACGCTGTGGTCCAATCTCTTTTGTAGACATGTAGGTTATGGGAGTATCTGGTAGTAGACTTTCGTGCTGCCATAGGGCTCTCTTTCCAAAACAACTCAGCTTGAGTCGAGATTCAAACACGAGCCCTCTTGATATGTGGCCTAGCGGTAGTAACCTCACATTCCTGCTCATATTTTATAGTGAAGGTTTACTTGAGTGGGGGTGGCAGGGGTATCGGCTATAGTTTACACAACCTAACTCTACATCGAGACCTAAACATGCTTATCGTCTCGTAACCCTAAACTTTACATGAAAGGTTATAGGTTGGCTTGCATGTTAAAACCTAGATGCTAGGTTTGTTGGGCTTTCTCTTCAAGCCGACCTACAAATCTAAGGACTGTGCATAAAAACTGCGTGCGCATGCATAGTATTGGTGTCATGTGTGCTTGCTTTCCCTGCTGCTCAATTATTTTATTCCAAGATGAAATATGCACAGACACTTTTCTTGACCTTACAAATCTATTCAGACTATTGTTATACTGGGGGGTCAAGAAACTGATAACAATCTGACAGGATGCTTCCGTAAAGAAGATGTACAATGAACAAAGAAGTCACCAAGTCATAACTTCTTGTCTAAATCTACTATGATACTATTTAATAATGCTTTTTTTTTAACTGTTAGCACTTCGCTTAATCCCCAACTGGACATTTCATTTGATCAAAACAGGCGCAGCGCGCGCTGTGCTATTTATCGCTAAGTTTGTAGAAGTACAAGATGGTGAGCTTGTAGTACTATCAAATTTCTTACATTAACGACAGAGTCAATGTAGATATATGTATAGGTCTTAGGGCAGGTACAGCAATACGCTATCAAAGACGCGGGCTAATTCGAGCTATTAGATAAAGTTTGTATGTCGTAGGCCTATCTATGTCATTAGTCTTGTAGATGTACGTTTGTGTGTCTCTGTTCACTAATTAGAGAAACGTGTTGGGGAAGTCAGCCCATATCTCATCCCCAAAGTTCCGTTACAGACTTTGAACAAAGCTTATATAAAACTCACTCTGTCGGGTAAAAGTGTGTAGGCCTACACGTTATTTCTCCCACACTTTTACACAATTATTTGTTTTACCTAAGAAAATATGAATCAATTAAAAAATAGCCAATTTAATTAGGCAACTAATTATTGGTTATTAATGATTTATTTTGATATTGAAAAGATATAATTGACTTTAACAGCATTGATAAATATAATTGCAAGTAGAGCTATTCCACTTGTTTTTTTGTTGTTTTTTTCTATACTTAGATAAGTAGTAGTAGTTACAGGTTAGTAACTCTAGCCTCGGCTCTTATAGACTCTTACTCTGAAACAATACCGGAGAAAAGTCTTGAAGTCTAAATAACATTTTTTTTTATAAGAAAGAAGATGGTGTTCTCTCTAAACTTGCCAGCATCTTGACCAAAGCCTTATATTGAAGGAAGATGGTGAGCATGAAGTCCAAAACCATTTCGTTTCCAGTTGATTTCAAATATCTGGAGGACATTTTAGAGTCTCTAAATACAAATCCTATACTAACTATTTAGGTCTTAGCATTACGTTGTGTAGAGTCGGTGGTATCTCACACAACTTCATACTAGGCCTGCACAGAGTTTTGTTTAGTGCTGGGACGTTCTGTGTCGGCTACTTCAGATGTCTAGCTCTAGACGTGTTCCAGTGGTGTGTTGCGTTCTATCTTACTGACTGACGTAGTCTACGGTATGCTGTTTACACTTAAGTGTCACTAACTAAATGCTCGTTTTCTTCGTTAGGGTGGCGCTTTCTTTAAATGATGGGAGGATGACAAGTGTTAGCTAACGTACTTTAAAAAACTACTTTTGTTTTAAATTTATTTGAAATATGTTCATGTAATCCAAAGACATACATCTATTTGTTAAAACTCCTGTCATTGCCTCCTGTAGCCACACTTATTTAGATCTTGGCTTGAAAATGTGATTTGCTTTCCTTCATGTCTATGAAGTCATCACTCGCAGATTGCGTTCATTAGATTTCGATTGATGTATGAACTCGTTTAAAAAGTTAGCAGATAAATAAAGGAAATAATGTCTTCCGACGAGGACATTTGGTGTGAATAAAAAGAGGTGGGGTGATGTGCGAATTTTTTAAATATTTTTTTTTACTACGGCTACACAGTTACGATGCTATTCTTAGATCTTTTTATTGATAAGTCATACAATATTTCCACTCGCGGAGAATTTTGTTCCTTGGTTATTTATACATTTATCTTTAAAATTGATGGAACTGTAATCTTTGTTGTTCTTTCGGGCAGGAAATAAAGCGCTAACACGTCATTTCTGTATTTTGAGCAAATCTATTGTTTGATTTAGAAAGTTACTTTGTCAAGCTAAGCATTTTTCTTAGTGATCGCAATGTGTCCACAGTTGTCCACAGCTCTTTGGGTGGTCACTGTTAAGCCGTGTTTGTTATCCATGGTCAGTGCACTTATTGTCTGTGGGCTGACACGGATGACGTACATATAGAGTCGCACACTGAAAGCAACTCTTTGAGTCATTTCCTCCCCATAACTAAAACGTAAACATTGGTGACTTGGACTGAGGAATGTTGCGCTGTCACAATTTGAGAGACACACACAAACACACTGGTGAAAGAGGGACACCAAGTACTGTATGACCCCACTTCTGTTGTGTCTGCCTCTTAGTGTGTGTGTGTGTTTAGCTTGATCAGCGATGGTATAGAGATATGTTTTTGTGTGTGTGTCTATTCAGTCTGGGTACATATGTCTGTGCCAGGTATAAGTGTGCCACCCACATTTCTAGGACATGACATATGGCTGACATACAGTCAGTTAAATTGTATGTGTATGATTGTGTATGGTGTGTCACAGTTACCATCATCATAAAGTACTTTTCCTAATGCAGCCCTCATTTCTTAAGGCCAGAACCTATCCAGTTTACAATAGTTCTACTTGATATAGGCGATTGAGATTCAGAAGAAAAATACTTATTTGACTCTTTATGTAATGTTTGTTTATTTAGAAAAAAGTCTCCCCTTTGAGACCTTCTTATCTATGAGGGCAGATGATGTCAAGCTCCTCTGTTTCAATGACAGTTAATGTAGGTATTATGTGACTTACACAACATCCCACCACTTTACTTTCCCCAACTCAGCTACTCATTAGAGTTGGGTAGACTCATGCATCTTAAAAATTCTGATGTTCAAAATATCAGTCTTCACATAGACTTTAACTAGAGGACCCCCACCTAGTTTGGAAGCCAAGCATTTTACCACTTAGACACCATGCTTTAATGTCATTCCTTGTTAAATATTAACTGTGTACACATTATATAAACAAAGATTTCATACATAGTATTGATAGTTTTTAATGAGTATGTGTAGGATGTCATTAAAATATTTTCCTGTTCATATGTGTATCTCTAATATTATTGGTTTTTAAACAATTGTGTCAGATATATTTTTCTTGTGGTAACCTACCTGGTGTTGGGGAACCCAGGAACTGCCTGAATATATTTATAAAATATAACTTGCATGGAAAGATCTCTAAAACAAGAATCTAAAAAGAAAATTTTATTATACTTTAGTGTGTGTGTGTGTGTTTCCTGAATTATTTTTAAACCAAAATTGTACATTCTTAAGTGATCCTTTCTGAAGGAAGGTAACAAAAGCAAAGGTTTTCATCTTTTCCCTGTTAAAATATTACATTAACCCTTTGTAAAATTGTTTTCTGAAAGTTATTTAGAGAAATAATTTATTTAAGGATTTGATTTTCAAAGTGGACCATATATATCATGGATGAAACCAAATGTTTCCTTTCCAAATTCATTTTTTTGTTTTTATTTCAACTTGTTACTTAGTTTCACAAAACTGTTTAGTTTGCAATAAAAATTGTAAAGTAATTATTGCTGAACCTTGTTATGTACTCTTCTGACTTGGAGATGTTGTGAAAGGTTTGGATTACTCCAGTAGTATAGCCTGAACTTCAAACTCTTTTGATCCAACTCTTGATAGCCATTAAGTGCAGTAAGCAATTTCCTAAGACTGGGTAATCAGAATTTCTTTATCAATGAAGATATTTCTTCAATCAGCCAGGAAATGTCCTATCTGGTTCAAACTCTCTGTAATGTAGGTCAACAATGAGATGATTACACAATGGAGTAGAAAAGTAGGCCACAAAAATATCTGTGAGTGAATGGATATTTTTGTTTCGCTAGTTGTGCTTTTTTTTACAAAGCTTATATCTGTCTGTCTGGTAAAAGTTTATACATTATATTTCTATAACACCCAATCTTGGATCTTTGCACATTATTTCTTTTACTGGGCAACACAAGAATCGCTAAACAAAAAATAGCTAATTAATTAGCTAATTAAAAAATGTTTGCTAATTATTTTGTTTGGTATCTCAATCGAGGTAAAGAAATTGTACTTAACTGAAGTGATAGTATAAGTTAAATTAGTCTCCTTTTAATTGAAACAATCGTTCCCCTTTTTTTTTGTCTCTAAAGGCTTCTAAAAACCAATTAAGCCCCCTCTTATTTTTTGTTGTTGTTTATTGATCATTCCCCCCCCCCCCCCCATCCAAATAAAACGAAATTGCTAATTACATGATGCTTTGTTTCCTTTTTGTCCAGGAATGGGTGACAGCAACTGACATTAGAATTGTTTTAACACGTATGAACACTTTTGGTGATGAAGTGTTTGGAGACCCTCAAGTTCTGAAGTCTTACTTTTATGCTATTTCCGATTTATCTGTTGGTGCCCGGTGAGATTTTTTTTCTTCGCATTCTGTGTATGCTGTTTATTCCTGTTAATGTTCAAATGTTTCATTGTACTATGCAACATTGCAAGAAATTTGAGCTTTGTTTGTATGAGGCATGGTTGACAGTAAAAAATGTATTGTTTAAATATAAGCTAAAAAGGTTCTGAATGTGCTTTGTAACATACAAACATGATATCTATTTTATAATAATAAGTGAAAAAGGTTTCTTCATTTCCTACATTATTTGTACCCCAGATGTAAATGTAATGGTCACGCCAGAGAATGTCGTTCAGTCCGAGGTCAGGATCTAGAAGAAAGGCTTGAATGTGTTTGTGAACACTACACAGCAGGAGTGGACTGTGAAAAGTGTTTGCCATTCTACAATGACCGTCCATGGGGTAGAGCTACAGAGACCAATGTGAATGAATGTGTTGGTAAGTCATTGATGTTTTGGTTTTCCACATCTGGATAGGATTAGTGAAACATCTTAATGAAAGCAATTTGGCAATCATGAGGATTATTACATATAATGGTACTGATCATACAAATGTCATTTCATGCTTCCTTAGGGATATAAAAACCAGGTAAGTTTGAATAGTTTTTTTTTTATGCTATTTTTTTTTTCATTTCAGATCTTATTAGTATGTTCTTATTGCAATGTTTTCTGTGATTTATTTTCTTCTCTCATTTATTTATTTTTTTTTTTTATGGTAAATATTTGGTTTCCTTTTTTTTTTTAAGTTGAATTATTATTTTTTTTTGAGTATCAATCAAACTCATCATTTATTTTAAAAAATAAGTTTTATATTGCATTGGTAGGTGAACTATTTATAGACTTTTGCATCAACCAATTTTGTGAACATAAAAATAGATAAACTCTAAATCAGTGCTAGATGCCAAACTTTGAAAAACTTTGGTTAATTTATTTCATAAGTTTATTTTCACATAGGTAAAATAGAAAGAGTGAGATAAAAGAAAAGCAACTATTTGGTAACATTTCATTCATTTCTAGCAGCCTCTATATTATTTTGAAGAATACCATTTACAGTGTGAGAATATTTATCAAAGGAATGTATCACACTTGAAAATACTGGCATTATTCAAAGCTCATTTTTTTTACAAGTGAGAAATTGATCCTATTAGTCAGACTTATTTCTTTCAAAATGTATGCTTTGGAATAAAAGTTTTCAACACATCTCTTGTTTTTGTTGTTTTTATTGTTTAATTTACATTATGATGAATGTTTCTCTCTAATATTAGTTACCTTTTCTCACTTTGACATTTTTTCTATACTTTTACATTTCCAAGTGACATCAAATATTTGTGATTGGTACAATTTAAAATCATGTTTAAAATAAAAGTTTTTTTTTTCTTTGTAATCACATATTTGTTTAGTTTTATAGATCATGTTATAAGGGCTTTCAACTTCTATTATCCATATTGAATATTGAACTGTAATGTATAAACTGTCATATAAAATTAGCTTAGTATCAATCTTTATTTTTTAGTGCCTCAAAGCTTCTAATAACATCACATGCACATATTTAACCTGATTAACAAGTAATTATGTTGTAACATCACTTTTTTGTTTTTTTAATGCCTGTGTTCTGTCTGTGAGCTATAATAGTTTTTAAATGAAATGTATTTCTCTTTCAAGCTTTAAATAAATAAAAGTGAAATTTTCTCACGACTTTTTGTTTCTCTCACTTAGCATGTGACTGCAATGGTCTGTCTGAGACTTGTGAGTTTGATCCAGAACTGTTCAGGGTGACCGGCAGTGGTGGCCGCTGTACCAACTGTAGAGACAACACTGATGGTGTCCACTGTGAGCTATGTGAGGCCAACTACTACAGGAGGGAGAACCAGTGTATCAGTTGTGGATGTCACCCCACAGGTCAGTACCACACTTACAGTTAAGACCCTGAGGGTCATTGATTATGGATGATTTGGAATTCTCTCTTTCCAGTCCTCCTCCCTCACACACACACACACACACAGACTTTTTCTCTCTTATTTTTGTTTTTTAAACTTTGCTTATAGATCACATTTTGATTAACTCTCACCACAACATTTCTATTCTTCTGGAAAGATATATGAACAAAAGTTTTTGTAAAACTGAAATATAAATCACATAATGTGTGCTGTTTGTCTGTCTTACTACACTGGTGTCTTGCATATCTAAACCAAGCAGTGTTTGTTTTAACTCATAACAGGCTCCAGACACTCCCAGTGTGACAGTAATGGACAGTGCCCATGTAAGCCTGGTGTTGGTGGGATGAGATGTGATCGCTGTCTTCCAAACTTTTATGATTATGGAGAAAATGGATGCACGTGAGTAAATCAATTCAAGTGTTTCATTTATATTTGTATGTGTGTGTATTTGCAAAGGCTTTCACTTTATTTTCCAGTTTTATTTTGCAGTTAAAATCTTCTTTAAATGTTTTCAGACCTTGTGCATGTTTCCCTGCCGGCAGTTTAAACAATGAACCTCGATGTGACTCTAGGACTGGACACTGTTTGTGTAAACAGAATGTGGATGGTAGACAGTGTGATAAGTAAATGATTTTTTTTATACTGAAATACATTTATTTAGTAAATAGTATGTTTAGATTTTCACTTGAGCTTGCTAAGTAAAATTCTTGCAAGCAGTTATTACTTTAGGAGCATTCAGTAATGACTTAAGATATCCCTAAATATTTTAGTTGTACAAACAAATCAAAAATTAAATTATATCTATCAGGTGTAAGGCTGGATTTTTTGGCCTGAGTGAAAGAGATCCTTTTGGTTGTATATCCTGTTTCTGCTATGGTCATTCTTCTGAATGTACATCAGCTTCAGACTACTTTGCTTTCAACATTACATCTACTTTTGATACAGGTGACATTTCATTTTCTTTTGCTTTTAGAAGTTATCAAGTTTTTCTTTAATGCTTAGGAATAACTTTTTTTGTTTTTTAATGACAATATGTAACTTTCATAATTTGTGTTTATGAAGTTGATATAGACTTATAGTTACTTTTATGACAGTGCCTTACATCTTTGGTTGCAGTGACATTTCTGTAAGTTATAATATTCACACTTCTCCAGGTAACCAAAGGTGGACTGGTGTGACCAGGAGTAACAGAGAAGTAGAGACCCAATATAATGGTATTACACAAAACCTGGGTGTTTCTTCAGATTCTCGAGAAGCAGTTTATTTTTCAGCACCAGGTTAGTTTCTATACTACATACGTAAGGTTTGGTTTTGTCCATTTAAATTATATCTTTTAAGTCAGAAAAAATTCTTTCTTTTAAAATATAAAAAAAAGGAAGCATTAATATAAATTAATATAGCTTTCAAAGTTCCCTTTCAGATCAGGGCAAATGATGTAAAGATCATCTGTTTCTTTGACCCATGTCTAACTAGGGTGTCATTTGGCCAGCACAATGACCAAGCGCCTTTTTTCTCCCCAACTAATGCCAGTAACCCATTAGAGCTGGGTGGACCCAGTGGCGCCCAAAGATACCAAAATTAAAAATCACACTCTTCACCAAGATTCTAACCTGGAACCCCAGGTTCAGAAGCCAAGCAATTTACCACTCAACCTCCAATATAACTTTTAGGTTATAAAAAATATTTTAAGATTAATTACCAACTGAAGAGGTTTTGTGGTAAAACATGAAAAACACTTTTATATATATATATTTATATATATATATCCTTTCAAAACTACATTCACCTAAATATTTCTGTCTTCCTCTATTGACAGTTCCTTTTTTTTTAAATTTGCATTTTCATATTATATAATAATGAGAATTAGAAAATAAAACAGTTCTTATAAAAATAGGCATTATTAAAAGTGCACAATATAAAATGTATGTTAATGATTGTTTTAATCAGGTTTTTTTTTTGTATTCTTTAATTAGCCTTTTTTGAATTTTTTTTTTTTTTCTAGCCAGATATCTTGGAGACCAAAGGTTCAGTTACAACCAGTTCCTTACCTTTGACCTTCGACTTGGAGATGACACATACACAGCCTCTGCAGTTGATATTATATTTGAAGGCTCGGAGAAGTCTGTTTCCACACATATTTTTGCTCAAGGCAACCCTTACCCTGGGTCAACAGTCAAGTCCTATGCCTTCAGGATCCATGAGAACTCCATCTACTCCTTTACTCCTCCAAACCTCAAGTCCACAGATTTCATAGCTATTTTGTCCAATCTGACAGCTATCAAGATTAGAGCCACATACATGCCTAAAGGTAAAATTGTCCACATTTCAGCATTAGCTAGAAATTCTGCGCAGGAATTAGTCAATCTAATAATATTAGTCTTCTTGAAATATTTATTTTGATTATTCTGAGATTGAAGTAAGCATCACTTTTTTTGTGATTTTTTTCCTGATAATCAGTAGCTCATACATAATTGGCAGTTTTCCTAATTTTGTTTTATGCTTATCATTTATTTAATTGAATGTCACAGGTGTTGGTTTTATCGATAACATCCAGCTGGGCTCAGCAAGGCAGAGCTTCCAGGGTGGCAGTGAAGCCACCTGGGTCGAGTCCTGCACATGTCCACAGGGCTACATCGGCCAGTTCTGTGAGTCATGTATTCAAGGTTATAAGAGGGAACCAGCCAATGGTGGCACTTTTGCTAGATGTGTGCCCTGTGAGTGTAATGGGCACTCAGACAGTTGTGATGCTAACACTGGTAGGTTTTTTAGAAATCATTTTAGAATTAGTCTTTTAAGAAAAGCAAATATATTTTCACCTTTCTGTTAAATTATCTTTATCCTAAAATTATAATCAAACAAATCAGTATATATTTTATATAACTTATATTCAAAATGACTAATATTCAGTTTAATTATTAAAAAAAAATTAACTCACTTTTTTTGATGAATGATAAAATCGAAAGTAATTTCTAGTCCATATTTTTTTGAGCATTAACTTGTAAATGTTGTTGGTGTGTAGGTCGCTGTATCTGTCAGCACAACACAGAGGGGAACAACTGTGAGACCTGTGCCAGAGGTTACTATGGGGATGCTACTAAAGGAACACCAGGAGACTGCACTCCATGCCCTTGCCCCAATGGTGGACCTTGTATACAGCTCATGAATGGCGATGTTGTGTGCACTGAGTGTGATGAGGGCTATGGAGGTGAGGAAAGATGTTTCCAAAGTTATATCTATTTGTGTTATGCTTTGCTCTGTATGTCTTATGAAGCACTTTTTTTTTCTTTGCCATTGCTATAATGCTTGTTGATTAGTTCTACCTAATACATATTTTAGACCATTTCAGTCACCCCATCAACTTAAAATTTGACCTGGGCAAACAACATTACAAGTTATTTTTCCAATGGCTATTTCTGAGTTAAATATATTCTTTAAATCTTCATTTAGTTTGAATGGTTTAGCCTCAGGAAATTTTTGTGTGTAGAATAACTGTACTTGGATTACTTACCCACCCCAGAATGTCTTTGTATTAGTGTCATCTAAAATGTAAAATATGTTTTTGTTGTAGATATTTCAGTGTATCTAACTCATCTTTCCACTGGTTTACAGGTAACTTGTGTGAGTTGTGTTTGGATGGTTACTTTGGTGACCCCCAGGGTCTTGTGACTGGGAGGCGCAGTGATTGCAGAAAGTGTACATGTAACGGAAACATAGATCCTAATGCTGTCAATAATTGTAATACGTGAGTTTCATGGCTTTCCTTTTTCATGATTATTTCAGGGTTCGTAGCGCTCCTAAAAACTCCTAAAATCTCCTAAAAAATGAAAAGTCTCCTAAAATCCTAAAATTCTCCTAAAAATTGCCAGAATCCTCCTAAAATTTCGTCCTCTCTCCTAAAATTTTTACCCAATATTTTTTTAAACATAATTTTGCTTATTTCTTGCTAAAAATGTGGGGAAAAAACAACAGCGTAACTAGGCATTCAGATCGCATGACGTTACGGGATGGCTGTGTTAATGTGCTGACCAGTGACGCATCTAAACTGCCTTTCACCCACTTGTGAAGCGCGATCTCGTGATTGAAGATGGCCTTGGGCGCCTTGGCTCAAGCAAGCATTTCACCTTGATCTAGTCTGTATATATAGTGACTATTGTCTATAATTAGAGCCTACTCAGCTTTATTTGTAGGCTACACCGCTCCGGGCCCTCCCTCACCTAAATCTTCTTGTAAGAGTTCGCGTGGAAAGTCCGTAAATCATCTAGATCTAGATCAAGTAGGCTTATCTAGATTTCGATCTAAGTTAGCCTTCAATTTTAGTCAATTTATTGATCTCAATACATCTAATCTAGTCTAATGTCTAGATTACTCTAAAAAACGCTAGTTTCTAGATTTAGGCCTACGCTAAATCACTAGATCTACTATAGAATCTGGTGAAGATAATTTGCATTCGGCAAAGTCCGGATGTCCGCGAAATTTAGTGACTTTAGATATAGAGTCTAGATTTACGCTAGATTCAGTAAAGATAATTCGCACTCGGCCGCGCGAAATTTAGTGACTTAGATCTAGAGTCTAGATTTACGCTAGTTTCTGTGAAAATAATTCGCACACAGCCGCGAAAACTCCGCGAATTTTAGTGACTTAGATCCAGAGTCTAACTTACTACTAACGCTAGATTCAGCGAAGATAATTCGCACTCGGTCGCGAAAAGTCCGCTAATTTTAGTGACTATGATATAGAGTCTAGATTTACGCTAGATTCAGCGAAGATAATTCGTACACAGCCGTAAAAGTCCGCGAATTTTAGAATCTATAGAGACTAGATCTACGATAGATTCAATAGATTCGGTGAAGATAATTTGCACACAGCCATGAAAAGTCCGCGAATTTTAGTGACATAGATCACAAGTCTAGAACTGTAGATTTAGGAAATTTTTTTACATACAGCTGTGAAAAGTCCGTAGAGCTATTTTGGTTGTAAAAGCCAGGGAAAAAAATTGTGCTCGAAAAAAAAACAACTACTAATAGTAGTAATATAGGTCTATATATACCCCCCCCCCCCAATCGAAAAGCAATTATTTAGTAAGCAAATGTCAACTAAACATACAAATAGAAATACGCCTGTATATTACAGGCCCCGTTTATGAGGAGGATTTAAGCACAATTAATTTAATAAACAAGATAAAACATTATTACCTTAAATGCACACCATAACTCTAGTATCTATAAGATATATATATACACAGGAACTAAAAATGTAGGTTACATTTCCAACACAACACAGAGAAGGCATGAAAGCATCTCTAAGAATGTTTTTTTATGAAAAAAAAATGGAATAGCAACCACTCTTTACTAATGTTCTTTACTTTTGTTCTTTACTAATTCTTTGGGAAAAAATAGTTGTTTTAGGTTTGGGGATGAGAGTCAAGTTGTTACTTGATTAAAAAATAACTTTAATTACATTTTCTGTGGACATAGCACAGCTGATGACATTGTTTCTGTTCTGGGTGGGATGTTGGCAAGATATTTTGTATTTTCACAATCAAGTAACTATTGATTTGATAAATGCATAGTTTTATGTATGTTCTACAATGTATATCATACTAATGGGCGGGACACACACTCACATGCATATAGGGCCTATATAATATACTGGTATATATCATACATTTCATCCTTAAAAAACCTCCTAAAATCTCCTAAAATTTTGTCATGGAAAAGTGCTACTAACCCTGTTATTTAGTCAAACATTGTTTATTTTTACGTTTCTCTGACTTTTAATCTGGAAAATGACAAATATAATCTATTCTATTATTTTAATACATTTTTTTCAACTCTCATTTTTAGATTTAAAATATGTATGCTATTTTTTTTTTAATTTTATTCTCACAATAAAAGGAATTAACTGTCATTATCCAGCTTAGAAGTGAATAAACTAGATTTCATGACCTAAACATGAGTTAAATCACTTTTATGTATTACAGTTGGCTATGATGAGAGGGTTTTTACAATTCCTCTTATTAGTTTGCTAACTCTTCATGGGTGCAACCTGGACATGGATCTTGAAAACTGCTTTAACAGTTTTTCTAGAAATCTGAGGGTTCTGTTAATTTATATCTTTGGTGGAGAAAACATTACTACGACACAGTGAAAATTCTGGTTTGACTACTGTAAGGACTTGAATTAGTAAGAAATGTTGAGGAACATTGTGTACAATGTCTTATGTAGAAATCATTAGCTGGACTGCTAGAACTAATTTGTGACAATATAGGCCTCCACATATATATTTATATAATTTATAAATACACAATATCAATAGTAGATCTCTATCTCTAACTAGATCCAGTATTCTAGTCTATACTAATGTCTTACAATGTTTCCAAGTCTGGACCCATGAATTAAAGTTTTCTATGCTCTAAATTTATACATTGGCATAACCAGGGGGGTTTTTTGGAGGTGGGGGAGGACATTTTGCTGGACTTCAGCATTTTTTTGCTTATCGATCATTCATTAATTATTACAAAGGAACTTATCGCTCTTGTAAAAGGTCATCATGATCATAATGGAGGAATGTTTTTTGTTGTCTAAACTTTTCTGTTTGTATGACAAAAATAATTTTTAATTTCCAGAACTACCGGAGAGTGCTTGAAGTGTATTCGTAACACAGGTGGATTTTACTGTGACCAGTGCTTACCTGATTTTTACAACAACACTTATGGCCTGTGTACTGCCTGTAACTGTAACCCTAGTGGCACTGTCAGCCAACCAGGCACTAGTGGCTGTAACCAAAAAACTGGCCAGTGTCTATGTTTGCCAAATGTTGTGGGTCAGCAATGTGAGCGTTGTGAAATTGGTTACTGGAACATTGCCACGGGTCAAGGTAGTTGTTAGTTTACAAGTCATTGGTTGAACTGTTATAGTCTTACATGGCTCAGCCATTACAAAAGAAACTATTCTTAGTTGCTGTATTATCACTCTTACTTATTATATTATTTTCAATTTCTTATAAATATTTTGCAATTTATCTTATAGTTTGGGAGTTTTATTAAATAGATTCAATTCTTAAATTTTAAGTAAAAGATTAGGCTGTATTATCATGTTGACTTCATTATTTCCTTGTGCTTAGGCTGTTCACCATGTCAGTGTGACATTGTTGGTTCCCTTAATTATACTTGTGATGAAACTTATGGGCTATGCCAATGTAAACCTGGAGTGTCTGGTCGGACCTGCAACCAATGTGACAAGAACTACTATGGCTTTTCATTCTCTGGTTGCACAGGTAAGCTGACATGTATACATTGTTATGACATGATTAGAACTTAGATTTGTTTTGGGAATAATAAAGGGATAAGTTTTAATTAGTTACGGAGATGATGCAAAGTTAGCTTAAAAAATAGAACGATCTAGTCGACACTAAAACAAGACGTATTTTATTGAGGCTACAGACGGCAAGTAAAGAAGGACATTGACGGATCCCTTATTAAGTATTAAACGTATTTTATATTTGAAACGATTGTCGATTTCATCTATTGCTTGTATGTCCTCATAATGTGTGCAAACCTTTCTGAAAGCTGTTTTCATTTTTTTCCCCTCAGAGTGTATGTGTGACCCAATCGGATCACTTGACCAGCAGTGTGATGCTAATGGCAACTGTCCATGTAAGACTAATGTAGATGGCAGACGATGTGATAGGTGTATGGAGAACAAGTATGATCTATCAGCTGGATGTTTAGGTACTGGTAACATTTTTTTTCCGTTATAAAATGTAAAATTAAATATCTTTTTCAACATCAACATACTGTTACGACTGTAACAGACTCTTGGCAAAAACTGCACATTATAAACCAACTCAAGAATATAGCAACCAACATGGGCTCCAAAATAATGTGATACTTAAAAAAAATCAACAGCCAATACTGTAGACTAGGCAACATGATACACTGGCTACAAATGTGTCGCTGTACATAATCGTACTGAGGTACTATACTGGTCTCTCTGTCTCATACTGGACTCATACTGCTTCTCACAAAACTCACAGAACCAGTGTCTTGCTGTGAACTGAACAAGACTAAATCAAACTGTCTCACTTTGACACTCTTCTTAATAACTGTTCCAACAAGTCTAACAACCTTTTCTCTCTAAATTCACAGAAAAAAATAGTCCTTTCTACATGATTAGTGTGTAGGTCTGTTCATCATCCCTTGACACAATTGACCGCTAGCAACACCATGACCTGTGCCACATGTTTCAGCTGATCGCACACACACTGCTACTTCTACCCATGTCACGACCACAGTTATAACATGTTTTTTGCTAAGATAAATGGAAGTAGTATTATTATTGTGATTTTCACAATTGCAAAGTGTGATGTTTGTTTGCTTACAGATTGTCCCCAGTGTTACAATTTGGTCCAGAAACAGGTCAGCACTCACAGGGCCAACCTCAGAGATTTGAAGCTCCTCATTGAGCAGACCTCAAACAATCCTGGTTTGTTCAATGACTCCCAGTTCTTTGCCCGCCTTTCTGAAGTCAACTCATCCATAACTAATCTACTCCAGGAGGCTAAGGGACTCTCAGGTGAGATCTTCACATAGACAGAAAAAAAGAAAGAAATCTTTGATGGAAATTCTGTTTAATTATTAGAATTAATTTCAGCTAATCAAAGTTTTTAAAAAAAAAATAATTAGAGGATGGATTATCTTATTGAGATTAAATGGATCACATTTTTTAAATGTTTATTAGGTTTTTTTTTTTTTGGTTTTTTTTTTTATTTTTACTAAGATAAGTCTAGATATATTTTATTGATAACTTGTTCTTTCATCTTTCAACTGCAGTTGGTGATGGTGCTGTTGGCAAGGAGCTGGAAACTCTAAAGTTAGCTTTGTCTGATGTGCTGAACAAATGTGGTGAAATAGGTCGTAATATTGCCACAGCTTCAAAGGCCACCCAAGATAGTGAAATAGATATTGAGAAAGCAGAGAAGGCTATTGAGAATGCAGACTTGGCCCTAAAGAATGCTGAAAAGTTCATTGCAGTGGAAGGACAGGCTGCTCTTGATAGAGCAGTAGATGCTCTAGGAAAGTTTGGAACAAGCTCTCAGCAAATGACAGAAATCGCTAAGAGAGCCTCAAATAAAGCCAAAGAGTAAGTCATTTTTATTTAGAAAGCTTATATCAACAGTCTGTCTGGTGCACTTTATTTCTCCCACACTGTGGGTGACTGTTGGTCTTACATTATTTCATGAATATTCTTGAGTTTTCAAATGGGATATTTGGTCAGAAAATTACGGTTGGCATGATACACTCTATCAATATTCAAAGGAGGAATTTTTTTTATTGCATGCCACCTACAATAAGATTAATCCCTTATTTTGGTCACCTGAGATAGGGCCCTCTGGAAGTTTTCATTCTGCCTTTATGCATTAGAGAAAAACATAAGCTTTCAATAACTTTCTTCATGATTTGAACTTTGCACCCAAGCAAGTGATTTACCCTGACACTCAACCAGTTTTGCCATGCATTGATTTACCTATTTCAACAGATGACCAGCTAACCTTAGGGTATTAATATCAAAGACCATCAGATTGTTAGTATCTTATAATTAGATTCAATGTAACAATTGAAATCAGATATGGACTTATATGTAATTATGACCGTACTAGGCTTTGCCTTAATTTGCTAGACACACATTCAAGACATTCAGGAATTTTATTTGTGTTAAAACTTATTAATATTTATTAATGACTTTTTTTTTTAAATTTAATTTTTATTTTTTTTATTAGGCAAACATTGGAAGCTCAAATGATTGATGACTTATCCAATCATGCCTTAGCCACCTCAAAGGAGGCCTACAGACTAGCCAACGAGTCCCTCAATATGCCAATACAAACTAACCAGGAAATTGAAAAACTGAAGAGAGTGTAAGTGCACTGACATGGCGCACCTATTTTTTTAAAACAATCCACTAACATAATAACATATAAATAAGTGATTAAAATATAGTATGTTCTCACCCCAAATATTATAAGCTGTCAAGTGTAGGTTAGGCCTTGTTAGCATAGATCAAGCCAAAATTCTTCCTAGTCACTCCAGGGAGAAGATGACACCTTGCATATTCTTAATGCTTGCACAGGGTTGCTGAATCCCAATTCAACATATCAAGAAACCAGTTGGTTTCTATCCTGTAATTTTCAATAGAAAGGATTTCAGCCCACCAGCCCTTAGTTATAGTTCAATATAGAAATGTTCCCTTTTCAGACCTTGACATCTATAGGGCAGATGATGTAAAGGTTATCTGTTTCTGTGGTCTACAGTTAACTAGTGTGCCATGTGGCCAGCACAATGACCAACCTACTTTACTTTTCCATAACTAATGTTAGGTACCCATTATGGCTGGGTGGACTCAGAGGCACCCACAGGTCGAAATGTAAATCCCAGTCTTCACCAGGATTCGAACACGGGACCCCTGGTTCAGAAGCCATGCTCTGTACTGTTCAGCCACTGCTCCTCCTAGAGTTCAATATGCTTTTAGTTTTTATTTGTAATAGAGAAAAAAAATTATAATATAGACATATATTTTATTTTTCTAAGAAGCTTATTGTTGACTAGGGAATCCTGTTTTTTTTTTTTGCTAGTCATGATTACTATAAGATAGATAGAGAAAGATTGTTTGTTTTTTTCCTTTTTGATTTAAACAAGAACAAATTATTTTATACCAAGATAAATATTATTTGAAATATTTAATCTGTTTAGAAATGACTGGAAGCATATTTGAAAAAAAAATGTCTTTCTTCTGTAATTGTCAGGTATGATGATGTGAGTCTAGTTTATCAGACTACCAAGATGGCTGCCAACACAACACTGGCCAGTGCCAACAAGGCCAAGGAGGATGTGTTTAGTGTCTTCAACTTGGCTCAGCAGCTGCAACCAAGCCTGGACTTTGACATGTGGAAACAGGATGCAGACCAAGTCATTGCGAAGGTGCTTGTTAGTGTGATGAAACAGTGTCATAATCTAGAGACTGATTATATGATATTTTTAACTTGTTCATAGACAAATTGTCAAGTATTTGTCACTTAAATTATTTCTACAAACTTGTGATTCATCCTTCCTTATCCACTGAGTTGACCAAAAAATAATGGAACTCAAGAAACCTAAAAAAAACTAGAACAGACGTAAATTAAAGCTTTGAGATTTATGAGAAACGAATATTCGCATTTGATTAGAGCAACACAATTAGTAAAATCACTAAATTTAGAGAGACTTCAGGATAGAAGACTAGAAATTTAAGTTGCAATAACACATAAAACACTGAACCATAATTACAAAAACAAAATAGCCATAATTACAAAACGGAATAAAATACTTTGAAAAAGATAAAATTTCTTTTTCCATAGGCTAGGGCAAATTGAAAAGTAATGTGTGTAAAAGATAAAAGAAGGAACTGACACTAAGTCATTCTTGGTAGAATCATCATACAAGATTTAAAGCTTTTACTGCATACATAAACAGTTATTGTTAACAGTTCATTTGATGGATGTTTCATTTGATGCTCCCAGCCTAGGTCTCAGTCTTTGATAGTCTAAATTTGTACTGAGGAGTATTATTACACCTGGTCAGTTTCGGGGCCCAATAATCACATTGTAGGTACCAAGTCTAACAAGCAGACCTGAATCTCACTTGAGCAACACTACTTATAAAACAATCCTACCTTCTGCTTTCAATTTTACTGTTCTGCTTTCAATTTTACTGTTCTGTATTTAGTTGTCTATGTACACATTTTTCAGGGATATTTATATTTTTGTGTTGTCTATTATCTTGTTAATGATCATTTGTTTATTGCTTTTTCTCTAGGCTAACAAGGTGAAAGATGATTCAAAAATGCTCCTAGAAAAGAACAAAGACTTGATGGACAGAGTGAACAACCAGTCCAACATTGTAAATGACCTTCTGAAACAAGGAAATGACTTGAATCAAGTGAGTTCATTGGTCTCCTACCATGATCTATCTAGATGCTATTTCACTTAACCATCATAAGCATCAAAATTTGTATTGCCAAACATGGGACATTTTAAAATTGTACTCTTTCAAAGTAAGGAAATAAATGTATGAATCTAAATTAGTGTGCTTGAGTTTGTTTTTTTTTTTTTATTGTTGAATTTAAGATGAGTGAATTGAGGCTCATGTGTAGAGATATCAATCAAATGTTTCTGTCCTTGACAAACTAATAATCATTCCACTTATGTTTCAGGTTGTTGCTGAGTATCTAGCAGAGGTGGATGGGGCCAAAGCTATAGCTGTGAAAGCAATGAAATGGGCTGAAGATACCTTGAAGGAGGCCAATGATACTCTACAGACCCTAGAAGGTTAGATATGGCTATGTTTGTTGTAGGCTTGCTTACAAAAATATACACTTGAATCTTTTGCTAGACTCATATGTTTGATGATAATGATAAAAGGTAAAAGATTGTATTGCTCAGATTTTGAATTGGACATTTAAACAAGGTACAAACAATAGGCCTCAATAGCCAAGTATTCAAATGTTTATAAGTTTTATTTATCAGGACAAATAAAATGTACTGAAGACAGATTGCAATGTTAACATCATCCATAGATATAAATAAAGGCCAGATTCACTGTTCACTAATTCTCCCACTTTATCCAAAAATGTGATTGTCTACCTTTTTTCTTCACTTTGATGTTTCTAAAATGTTAAATATCTTTTATTTTGGATGTTTCTTTAGATTATATGACAATTGTAGCCTAGCCCAAACCTATAGGGGATGACCGCGGGCACTGTACAAACCTAGGACCCCTGAATGACAATTCAGAATGCATACCACACAACCAGGCAGCAATCCTTAGAATGAATAACTAAGCTTTTTTTTTTGTGTTGAATAACACATTGAGTGTGCAATGACCTGTTATAGATAAGAATTGATGAGCCAAAGTCATGTTTTGTTGTGGGAAGGGCTTTTATTTTTTTTTTTAAAAAAAAAGGTTCTCTCAAAATTGACTGTATTATCTAACACACCGATAAGAAACAAAAATGTTTGTGGAAAGTGCAAAAACTTCAACTATTTTACCACCATTTGATGCAAGTTTTTCACTGATATTTTTACACAGAGTTTAATAAGCTGATTGAGAACAAAGAAGCAGCAGAAAATGCTTTAAAACAGGTGGATGCTATTAAAGCTAAAATGGATGATTCCAATAGAATGACCAATGAGGCCAAAGATACTTTGCTTCAAGTGGAACAGGATGTAGACAATGCTTGGACAACTGTGCAGAGTGCAAACCGGACAATTAATGATGCTCAGCAGGTAGTTGAGTTTTCTTGTTTTCTATATGTATTAAAATGCAGGTCATTTGATAGTGTAGGGGCACTTTCTTGTTTTCTATACGTATTGAAATGCAGGTCATTTGATAGTGTAGGGGCACTAAGTCCACAATTTTTTGTCTTGGATAGCCCTTGGCATCTTTCTTGGCTTAACCATTAGAGAGATGATTGAACTGTTCTATAAACTTTGACATTCATTCTCTTCAGAATGCACAGAACCTCAAAAAGAAAACAGGAGAGACTAAAACTAAATCCAATGAACTCAACAAGATGGCTGAAGAATTATCTGCACAGCAGCAATCTGCCAATGGCAAATTGGATGAACTAGAAATGCAAGTCAAAGAAGATCAAACTCAGGCTAATAATGTAAGTCAACAGAATTAGTTTATTGGCTGCTCAGGACCAAATTTAATGCAGCAGCATACGGTTGATTAGCAAACATTCTATAGTTTAGAAACCTGTTCTTTTTATTGAGATTTTTTCCTGGGTTTTAAGAACTTTTTGTCACTAAAAAATATGAACACAGCTGAACGTTCCTTTTTTTTTTTAAAGTGTAAGAACTGTTTTCTTAAGTAAACAAGAATATCACCATTTAAACATAATAATTGAATAATTTCTCAATTGATCTATTTAATGTATTTATTAATAAGTATTTAGATAACTTTTATCTAGACATTCAACCTGTGGGTTCCCGGTCACTTCATCCCCGGTCATTTCATCCCCGGTCACTTCATCCCCGGTCACTTCATCCCTGGTCACTTCATCCCCCGGTCACTTCATCCCCCGGTCATTTCATCCCCAATTAAATATTTTATATATAAATATGATTATGTAGAATGTTTTTGACATTTTATGACATGTTACTAATGCGTTTATGGTGTTTCCTCCTCTAATTAGTATTCTTAATGAAAAATCTTATTGCAAATCTGGATTAGTACTTAGCTATAGCGTAATGGTCAATGGCCAAGGTGTTGTGCAAGTAGTAGGAATCTTTTGAGAGATAGAAGTGCGATTAGAATAATTATGACCGTGCCGCTGATAACTTATCATCAAAGACCAAGGTGTGGTGCAAGTAGTGGACATCTTTGGAGAGATAGACGTGCGATGACAATAATTATGATCATGCCGCTGATAACTTATCATCAAAGGCCAAGGTGTGGTTGAAGTACGACCATGTTTCATTTTATTTTATTTTTAAATCGCTCTTTCTTGAAAATTGGCGCGTCATTTTTAGTCTTGAAATAAGGTTTTATTTTTTTCTAATAAAGGCGGACTTCACCCATCCTCGGGATATCATGTCGCCTGTATACGTTTTGCTTGATATCCTTTTAAACATTAAGGTTACAAATTGTATAATAGGACTTTATTTCTATATATATATTTTTCTACATGTATATGTAAGTAATTTTTTTTATTGGTATTCACTTTAGACATCGAAACTAATGGGTCTTCTCTACTTACAATCGATAGCATATTAATCTTATGATGTAGATGAACACAAAAACACCTTTTTTTTACATTACCTCTAAGCCTATATTTACACATGCTAAATTTTTATAGTTTTTAATGGCATTTAATTTCAATTTTATTGTAATCTAACGTGTTAAAATTTTGTCATTTAAATAAAAAATGAATACATTAAATATTGCTCATTTAATGATTTTTAAAATTACTATTTGTTAGATAAAATGATCAGATGATGAAAAGTATCAGGGGATGAAATGACCGGGGGATGAAGTGACCAGGGGATGAAATGACCAGGGGATGAAGTGACCGGCCACCGTTTGCACATAATCTTTTGTGCAATTTTAAAAATAAACTGTAGTTCATTTAAAGATTATATCCACATTTAAATATTTAAAGATGTTTGTTTCCAAGAATGGTTGAAATAAGCATATTTCAACTATTTAGTTTCAAATTTCCAAAAGTTATAAGTATGAATATGCTACATGAAAATACAACTGTTTTATCTCATATTTAGCGGCCCCCAAAAGGGGAAAAGACACTATTAGTTTTGTGTGACCTGTCTGTCCCTCTGTCTGCCTGTCTGTCTGTCCGTCCGGTTTAGATCTCAGAAAGTAGAAGAGAAAATGAAAATCGGACATCACAATAATTTAGATCATTCAAAGTTCTGATGCAACGGCTACTTTTTTTTTCTAAAAGCTCAAAATCTAATTTTTTAAAATCTTTTATGCAAGCAGTTTTTTAAAGAGAAAAACCTAATTAGTATGCATTATAAATCAGACCTAATTTTAAACAATTAATAATATAAATTTCATTTTATTTCACCTTTATTTTTGTTTGAGTATTTAATAACTATGTAACCAAACCAAAAAGAGGCAAAGAAAAGAGGCCTAATGCCTAAGGATTACTGGGGCACTACATAGGATCTGTCAACCTTTTATCTGCATTCTTATCTGTCATTTGTCTTTGATATAATTTCATACCGATGTTCTTTCTGAAAATATTGAAACCTGCCTGGGTGGACCACTTCGGGGGCCAATTTTAAGTTTGTGTTTCCACATAAATTGTCTTTGTAACCTTGTTAACATTATATCTTATCATCATTGCCAACTTCTCTTAACTTTTCAGTAGTTTTTCTATATTTCTGTCACTAGTTGCACATTGGGCCTTACAAATATATATTGTAGCATTTCATAAAATGCATAAGTTGCATTTAATTGCATGATGTTCATGTCTTTTATCTTTTGTTCGCAGATGTTTTCGCCCGTCTTAAATCATTTATTTGTATTATGTTGAACAGGCTTTGAAAGAATCAGATGAAGTCAACCAAAAGGCAGAAGATGCCTTTAAGCAAATCTCCACAGCTCGTGATTTGATTTTGTCCATCAACAATCAGCTTGGTGAAATTGGTGAAATAGATATAAATCAGCTGAATAATTTAGAGAAACTTTTGGAGGAGGTTAGTGGGACCTTTTAGTTCACTTTAACCACTATTTTCCAGCTGTCTCAATATCAACTCATACTCAACATGCTCGTTTCAAACATTTTGTTTTTCATTTGTACAATATTCAGTAAGTGTGCATATGTTATTACCAACATGCAGAATTTTTAAAAAAAGTATGCTTGCATTTTTCTTACAAAAGCTTCACTTTCTTTATTATTGTACACAGAGTGTATAGCTCATTAGTTTAACTCAATGAGAAAAAAAATATTAAAGTTCTTAATAACATTTAAAATATTACAAATCTGCTAAAGTATTTTTGCTCCATTGGCTTTTCAATGTTTACAAATCTTTTTTTTTTAATTGCAAATCTTATATAGTTATGTTTTCTCTACTGCTAAATGAGGAGATGTAGGGTTAGCCTGTTTGAATCAGGTGATGT